>PVIJ01003705.1:0-129787 GCA_004024925.1 Scalopus aquaticus
GGAAGGAGCCGGAGGGAGGGAAGGGAAAGGGCACAAAATGGAATAGAAAAGAACACAAGGGACCATGGAGATGGATCACGGGTGAATTGGTGGTGGGCTACCCAAGGGGAATGCAAAATGTAAAAGACATAAATAACAATAAAAATATATATTAAAAAAAAAAATGTTTGTGTCTGTATTTTAACATATTATGGAGAAAGTTATATATTTTGAAAAACAGCGGAGTTATTAAATCTAAGATTTAATCGATATTAAGGTTCCCAATGCCTCTAAGTCTTTAGACCCCTAATCTCCCACTGCTCTAACGCACATTTGTGGCTGCAATATGGTAAAAATGTTGTTGGCCTTGAGCCTGGGGCTGATGCGGCACTTCCTTGTTTACAGAGGAAAGGCCCCACTTGAGGCCTGCGAGGCTCAGAGGTGGCTGATGCTCAGGAAGGATAATATCACTCTTGATTGTCAGTCAGGAAGGGCCCTGGGGGCTCACTGCTTTCAGCTGGGACCCAGGGCCTCAGCTCTGGCTGGGTCCAGCATCTGAGAAGAACACACCCATTTTCAGGAAAAGAGGCAGTTTACCAGCTGGGGGAGGGAACCAGGCAGCCCCCAATGCGGCTCAGCTGCACTGCGGGCCACAGGGGCCTTCTCAAGGCATTGGAAGTCTGTGTCTTGAAAGGTTGCCTTCTTTCTTTTTAAATTCTGTGTGAAGAGCCCCCTTTTCCATCTTTTTAAATCTCCTTTAGTTCCTGAGTTCTTGTGGGAAAGAGCAGCCCGGCACCATGCCAAGGGGAACAGGATGGCAGAGGGACGTGAAGAGACTCTCTGGGGCCTGATCTATCCTCAACATCAAGTGGTCTGGGGCCTTAACACTTGCACTGCTCCATAGGTCACACAACCATGCGGTGGGCACCCACACTCGGGGCATTCACCAGGAGTGGGATTTTAAGCTTCTTATTTACCACAATGTCATGTTTTATACGCATTTCAGCCAGATCTGTAAAGGAGAAACAGCTTACGCAAGTATAAGAAGAGTCCTCAGAATCAAAAAGACAAATCTCAAAGCCAAGTTCCATCTACATTTCCAGTGGAGGCTCCTCTGGCGCAGCTGGGACTGAGAGCATCAGGCCACGGGATTTAAGGAGGCGCTTACCTGCAGGGCTGGCACATGCCTCCTTAAAACTGAGGCCTCCCTGTTTGACTCATTCTTGTCCTTGCCCTGCTTCTAGAACTTTCATCTTCTGATGTCTGGAGTTTACATTTTTGTTTCAGTAAAAGAGAACGCTCCCTTACAAGAGGCCAGACTTAATTCATGATGCTTGAAAGTCATTGAGCTGTTTTTTAAAAATGAGCAGGGGAGGACAGAGATGATTTAAAAAATGGAAATCTATTAGATTCAAAGGAAATCAAAATTATAAAAAAAAATCTGAGTGGGAATCTAGACTGTTGCCTTTTCTTATTATTCCTATAAATAACTATAAATCCCTGTAAATAACTCTAATACAAAAGCAACCCTAACCTAATTACTTAGATGGGGAATAAACCATTATTAAGGGCTTCTTGACTTAAGGACTTCTTAATTTTCTCAGCTATACTTGCTTTAAGGTAAGTTTATCAGCAGTAACAAGATAAATGCATTGTTCAATGCCTTCTAGGTAGGTACCTGCCTGCTACAAACGTGCTCTTGACAGAAGCTGAGATGGATGTACAAAGACTGTAGAAAACGCTACTAGGCTGAAGCTTGAAGAACTCACTCCAAGTCACTGAATTTTCTCATCTACAAATGAAGAAATTGCACTAAATAAACTCTAGGGTCCTTTCCGTTAAGAATCTGTGATTCTGTTTTAAGATTAGGCAGCCAAGGAGCGGGGCCAGGGCTAGAGAGCAGCATTCAGACAGAATTGCTTCAAGGTGGGGATGAGGGATTCAGTTCCTGCTTTCTCCATCTATCCTAATTCTTGCTTATTCTTCAAATCACCTATGCTGAATTTAAGTAGTTGTTGGGTATGTAATCCAAGACCAGCTAAAACTGAATAAGGGTGGAGAACATCATCTTTCAATATGACATTTTGCTATGTCATTCACACAGTCAATAATTTAGCAACTGCTTTATGCAAGTCACTGTGCTATGGTCGACACGGACAATCACTGTCTGAACTTAAAATCTGGCAGGCGTCCCGCTCAGTAGGGAAACACAGAAGCAAAATAAAAGGAGAAGTTGCACAGAAACCTACCAAGACCTACTGTGGAAGCAAGTTTTCTGGCTTGAAATCTGGTGTCTATTTAAAGCTATCTACCCTAGAAAAGGTTAATTCCTGTCACGTCCCTCCTCAGAAAGTGAAGATAATGATAGTACTTTAGTCATAAAGTTGTAGAGAAGATTAAATGAGATAATAGATAAAAATGTCTTAAAATAATGCCTGGTACGCAGTCAATAAATCAGTAAATGTTAGTTATCGTCATCATTTGTATCAGAGCTTAGAGGATTATGTGGTTGATTTTGACTCCAGGGAAGGAAAAAAAATTTCATGGGGAGGAGGTGTTAGAACTGGGCATTGAAATATGGAAGTGAGACAGGAAGAGGGAAAAGGAAGGAGGAAGGAGAGAAATCCTTGCTATAGTAAGTAGTTCCATTTGGCTGGAGTGGAACATTTCTTAACAGAGAGGGTGGTATGAAAAGCAGTTCAGGGCACCATTGTAGAAGCTTAATATAAATCATTTATTTTTTTCTATTAATTTTCCTTCATCCCTGTGCATATCCTAGAAATGAACACAGTAGTTTAAAAAAAAAAAGGTCAAATATATTACTAATCTAGCTATGAGTCAGCATTGTCTCCTACATGGATATAGAAGCCCAAGCATCTGAATCCAAAAACCTCACATACTTCTCTTGATCCTTTCTGGAAGCAATCTGTCAAGTCTGAAAAAGCACCAATACTGAAGTCTAAGAGTCAGAAAGTTAGTTCCATGCCAGGTTTAAGTCACTTAACCCTCTGGCCCTGACTTTTCTATGAATAAAAATAGATACTATTGGTATTTTCAGAATGGATAGAGGAAATACTAAAATGGTGGGAAGACCATTCTAGGGATGGGAAAAAACTTGCCAACTTCCTTTATAACAAATGCATAAATACAACGAAAGGCTGAACGCATTTTTATGTACTTGATAAGTATGATACATAAGCCATAGAGAGAGGCAGAAACTTCAGATGACAAGGCGGTGATAACTGTTAAAAAGAATATGGTTTTGGAGTCAGAGTGACTTGGCTCTAAAGCCTGGACGGTTCTGTCATTTACTAGCTCTGTGACCTGAAAGCAAAAGAGCCCCAAACTGTTATGTTTCTTTCATACTGTTGCTGCGATTTTATGAAACAGGCGATGTGAATCCTATAATGGTGTTTCCCATCACTGCTGCAACATGCGCAGGAGCTAATTGTGCCATTTCATTTCTAAAATCTTTACATTCCAGACACTCTTTACACTTTTATTATTTTAACTATTATTTTAACTTTTAGTCCCCCCTTTTGGGGTCCTCCTGATTTTTTCACTTTTTTTTTTAATTGTCTCAGATCCCACCCCTCCCCTCTTCTTTTTTTAAATGAGGCTGAGCCTAAACACTGATTAATATAATCTTTTCCGCCTGGCCCTTTTTGACATCCCTAAACAGAATGTCTTCTGCATCTTTACATGCCCTGTTCTTTGTAAGTGCTCAACTTCTTAAATCGGTAATACTGAAGAGCTCACACGAACTGGCAAATGTCAGAAACATCCAAAGGCTGTTGGCCAAATTGAGGCCCAATAAATACTAAATTGTCCTATGTTTTCAGGACATCTTAAGTAGCAGTAGTAACTTTAATGTACTGAGTAATATTTTTAATGTGTTGAGCAAATTCTAATTCTCTACATCTATCTGCAGGTGATATGGATCACTTAGTCCTCACTGCATCCTTGTGAAACTGGCTTGGCGGTTATTGTTTTCTATTTTATGCATGGGCAAACAGCCAACAGGTCTCTCTGCTATGTGGCAGAGCCACGTTGGAACCCAAGTCCGTCCCTCTAAAGACTGCTCTTTTCATACTGCACATACTGGGGAATTCTGAAAACAGGCTGCAAAAACAGAAACTTAAGCAACTTAATTTTTCAACAATATGGAAGCGAGTAACAATGGGAAGGTCTGCATAGACCTAATATAGAATAAACATATCCATCAACTAGCAAGATATGTTTAAAATGCAGGTTCCATTAAGTATTTTTTAAATGCTTGTTTACACTGTATTCATCCTCCTCCACTCAAATTAGTTCTCTACAAGACCTATTCTCAAAGATGATTTTGAAGAGATTTCACTACTCAGAGGACACAGAAAAGGAAGCTGTGTCATAGCAGGTCAATGTAATATTTATCCCGCGTGTTCTAGGAGGGGATCTTTTCCCCTCTACACTGAGACAAGTGGTGATGCTCTTAATGAGCAGATGCTCAAATCCAAGCTACTCTTTCATTTAAGACTACTCTGTTATTTTAAGGTCCAATACTCATTGCTAATGAAAACATGGCTTTCACGATCCCTGCATTATCACCTCGACAACAGCTTAGTTTGTTTTTCATGGAAAACTCAATGAAGCAAAGAGGAGGTTAACGCTCACAAGTGGCCTATCTCGGATCAGTGCTCCCAGTCACAGAGGCTCACCAGCCCCACCGTTGAGAAACACACCACAATACTTAAAAAGTGATTACAGGGCACAGCCCAGCCACAAGCCTTCCCGCCCGGCAGGAGGGAGTTGGGGAGCTCAGTCCTCAGGGTGCAAAGTAACCGCTCATCCATGACCGCCCCGCCTGACGCTGGAGGGGTGAGGTGTCGGCGGCCAGGCAGGGGTCTAGCAGCAGCCGAGTCGTCCCTGGGACTGGGACTGGACAGTGACCTTGACAGCCTCTCTGCCGCCCGGGGGAGGCGCAGGGCGGCCGCGGGGCCCGGGTAGTGGCATGACCGCCCCCGGGCGGCCCGAGGGAGTCTCGGGGCGCCCGTGGCGCGGGTCAGGGGGCCGCCCGCCCCTTCGCTGCCCGGGTAGGCTCGGCCGCGCTGGGGTCTCCTGGCTGCTGGGCGGGCGGGGCCCGAGCAGGGCCCGCGGGGCTCCCGGGACAGCAGTTGGGGGTCCCCCCGCCGGCAGCGGGGCGCTGGCGGGAGACTGGCCCTACCTCCTCGGTGGCCGCGGGGCAGTAGGAGATGAGCACGAGCGTGGTGAGCAGGTTGGTGGCGAGGCCCAGCAGGGTGATGGAGTTGGGGGACATCCACAGCGGCACCCACTGGAGCAGCCAGTTCCAGTAGAGCTGCAGCGGCGGCTCGAGCAGCGAGACGCCCGCCGCGCTGTAGCGGTGCTCCTCCAGCCGCCGCAGCTGCGCGCCGCTCAGCGGCTCCGCCAGCGCCTTCAGCCAGCGCGGCGCGGGCCTGGCCCCGGCGCCCGCCGCCATGGCCGCCTGCGGGCCCCGGCGCTGCGAGGGAGCGCGGCCCGCGCCGGGCGCCAGGGCGGGGAGGGGTGGAGGGCGGGGCTCGCGGGCCGGGGCCGGTGGCCGCCGGGTGGGACTCGCCGCTCGGCCCGCTCCGCCGCTGTCCGGGTTTGGCCCGGCCGCCCCTGGTCCCGCGGCCCCCACCCGCCGAGCGGCCGGGCCGCGGGTGGGGGCGGGGCCGCGGGGCCCGGGAGCCCGGGCGAGGGGCGGGCCCGAGCGCGGCCGGGGGCCAGGGCGGGCGGGACCCGCTCTCGGGACTGCGGGGCTCAGCGTGAGGGCCCCGACGGCTGTCATTTCTAATAGGCGTGCGAGGGCCCTGGCTTTCCCAAGGGGGAGATGCACCTGCCCCTAGGGCCCCACTCTTCTCCGGGGAGGGCTGGGAAGTCTCACTGGCTGAACAGTTAGAAAGTTCGTTCCTTTAACCTGGGCCTCCTGCATAGCTCGGTGTCCCGTACGTTGCTGTGGACATGAGCCAACGCCAGCGGGACGATGCTGGCCGCAGAACCTGGGGGGTGGGGGTGAGAGAGAGAGAATCTTGCCCGTCCTGGGTCACTGACTTGATGGTCTCATTTGTCTGTCTGAAGTGGAAGTCCTGACTGAGCACAATTCTCTCTTCCTGAGGACAGGAAACCTGCCCTGTGTTAATTCTAGAGAAACCTCGTTGCAGATTCTGGGGCCAACACGCTGAGACTAAAATAAGACAGTCTTGGAAACCCTGTCTCACAAGGGCGAGATGGCTGAAGTGGTTGAAACCCAAATGGTTGAGCCCAAATGCCCATTTTTCAGAGCATCTGACATCCTGGACAGTGGGTGTTTCCACACATGCCTCCCTTCTCTGGGGTTAGAGGACCTGGGTCCAGGCAGTGCCAGCAGCAAGCTTACTGCGGTGGCTCAGGCCCCTTACCTCACAATGCACCCATTAGACAGGGGACCACTTGTCATAAGCATGTCATTTTGCACAACAGGAGGTAAGACAGCCACTCACCTTTTTCTTCAGGGAATATGAGCTTTATGCAGTTTTCTAAGACCCAGAGCAAGCTCAGAAACTGCTTTCCGGTCGCTGTCTCTCAGCAGAGGCAGTTTGTCATCATTCTGGAGCTGGGCCAGCAAACTGCCGTCAGCCTATCTCCTGCTTTCACACAGCCCATGAGCTCAGTATGGCTTTTACGTTTTTTGGTGATTAGAGGGGAAAAAAAGACTTTTTATGACGTGAAATTATATAAAATTCATATTTCAGCAATGTGAATAAAGACATATTTGTGCCTTAATTAATGTTTATGACTGTTTCCATGCTCCCAGGTCTGCATTCTGTGGTTTTAGCACAGACCACATGGCCTACAAACCTAGAATATTTACTGTGGGGCCCCTTACAAAAAAAAGAAAAACACTCAGCAACACTGCCTTAGAGCAAGCTGAGGGTATCTCAGACCAAACCATTCACTGAGTAGACATGTAGTCTTCAGTGTGAAAAGTAAAACTGAAAAATGCAGGAAAGGACTCCACGTAACGGAGACAAGCTTTTAATTATGCTGGGTTTATGTGTGGTAAACTTGGAGATAACTACTTTTTCATTTATCAACGCCATGAATGATCCAAAGAAAAATTCTTTTCCAGATCAATAAATTTAATTCTATTACAGATAAATGCTAAGGCACACCGAAAGGCATCAGAAGGAGAATGAAAAAGAAAAGCCATAAACTGGGGAAAGGTTTTTCCCTCAAAATCTGCATTGAATGCTAAGTCGATTATGTAAAGGACTCCTCAAAATAATGAGAAACAGGAAAACAATCAAGTGGGCTTATGTTCTGATGCTTATAACAAAACCCTGAAAACATGGAGATGTAAACAAAAATGGGAGTGTGTCAATGTCTCCCATAAAAGAAATCTAGGATTAGTCCAGGACTGGTGTATGGTCGTTCCACGGTCATTGGGAACTCAGGCGCTTCATCTTTCTGCACCAAATCCTCTCTCTGGCTTGTACCTGTCATTTCTTGGGTCCCAGTAGCTGCTGGAACACCAACCATCCTCTTTATGTTTCAAGTGGTAGTAAAGAGGAAAAGGGTAGAAAAAATGTTGATGTCAACCACTCATCTGACCAACAGAGTACGGTGTTTTCCTGAAGTCCTAAACTACTACTCTGCTTACATCCTATCAGCCAGAACTTAATCCATGACCCACCTATGTCCAAGTATTAGCAAAGGGGAGCAGAGAAGCACAGGCATTTTGAAAAATAATCTGGTATTAGGTAATGAAGCTGAAGGTTCATATACTCTGAACCTAGAGTTCTAATCCTAGAGAAATTCTTACACATGTGTTCTGGGAGATGGGTATCAGAATATTCACAGCACCTTTGTAAAATCATCAAAAGTTGTAAATGACCTAAGTGTCCAATACTGAGTGGATAAATCAATTGCTATTTTCAGGTAGTTTAATGTTATTATATAGCAAGTTTAATAGAGCAGTGCAAAATGAACAGAGTATTCAAAATAACAAAATTAATATAGTAGTGCAAAATGTAGTCACACTCTTTAACATAGATGAATTGCAAAAGTGTAACGCTGAGTGGAAAAAAAGCAGGTCATAGGAAAAAACTCATGAAGTCATTGCATTTATATGAAGATCAAAAACATCCAAGTTTGCATTTAAGAAAATGTGTATATATATATATATATGGTAAAGCTGGGAAGAAAAGGAAACCATTTTTTGATTAATGTAATTCTAGAGAATGGTTACACCTGATAGAGAGGGAGATAGGATTCTAGAGTGGTACACAGATGGTATCAAAAATATCAGTAATTATATTATTTAGGCTACAAAACTACAGCTCCCTAAATAAGACAGATGTTTTCTCTTTCTTTCACCAAATGTCTGAGTAGGCAATCCAGGACTGAACTATCACGGTAGTTATAATTTATGAGCTCCTATCCTATATCAGACACTAATGTAAGCATCAGGCATTTTGTTCCATTTTCACAAAAATACTATGAGGTAGGTACCTTTGTGAACCTTTGTAGATGAGGAAATTGGAGCACAATGAAGTTCAATAACTTGCCTGTGACTGATTGCAAAGCTAGAATAGAAGTGAAGGCAGGGTTTAAGTCTGCATAGTCTGATTCCAGAACATATACTCCTAACCACTGCTAAATGCCTTCTAATACATTACACAGATTAAATACCAGGCTTGAATTAGTATTTCTGTCAATATTGAACAGTCAAGTTTTTATAGATTTTGTAGATTTTATGCTGTTCCAATTTATTCAAAATATTATGTAGGGTATTGTTTTATTCAATTTACTAAAACTGATGATGTATTCCCCCATTGCTAAGCCCTTGGTAAAATCCACCCTCCCTACCTTGGCATTTGAAAGCCCAATCCATCTTTCCATTCTTCCTGCTGTCTCTCCCCTCCCTGAGTCCCATGATCCAGCCTATCAGGTTCATTGGCTGTTCCCAAACACCCTCAGCACTTTGCCACGCCCTCATTTGCTCCTGGGTTTGGGGAAGATCTTTCCTCCTTGGTCATCCTTCAGGCATTGCCCATCAGTCAAGACTCAGAGTAACACCACCTTCCCTGAGATGACCTCTCAGATTCTGCCAGCCTCACCTCTCCTGCTTCCACACAACCAGAGCACTTTGCACTTGCCATCCAGCCTGTCTTTGATCACTTAAGTGTGCACTCATCTGGTCTCACTCAGCTCACTCATGCTCGGACCACATTCCCACACTGAGGGTGCCCCTCAATGCCTGGCACTCAGTGGATATTGTATCTTTTAAAACTTTTACTTTGAAATCATCACATACTCACAGAAGTCGCAAAAGTAGCACAGAGCTGTTTTGGACTCTTCAGCCAGTCCCCTCCGCTGACATGTGCGATAGATGCTTCCACACGTTTCTGATTATTTAGCTGAATTGAGTTCCTTTCCCAAAAGAGAAATGACATCTTGATTTTACTACTGGTTCTTCTTGTGTAACTTTCACTCACATTTCAGATTTTCTTCCTCAACATCTAGACCAGCTTCTCACAAAATGTTCCATCGTCTCATATAACCAGATGAGATGCAGTTGTACATGAAAGAACCACTTCAAATAGCCACTGGCTTTCATTGATTTAGGAAAAGGCATGGGTTGCAACCAAGAACTAGCTGTTTAAACTTGATGTGGTAGAATTGTGTAAGGGCTCATGGCTATAAGTTTGAGTATTTAGGTCAGAGTATTTACAAAAACAAGCATAGTCCTCGGTGTAAATACTTGCCTTCTTCATTTACTTCCTGTGACTTAACTTATGCTTTTATACTTTCGTTCATAGAGACTCTAAAGTCCAAATTTTATGGAACTATGGTACTTTACAAAATGAGGGCGTAGACAGTCAGTGTTCAGTAAAGGTTGATGAAAACCTTTGCTCTCCTCTCTAGAAATGCTTAATTTCCTGGACAAGACCAGAAAACAAAATTTCAAAATAGAATTCCTGAGATGTTGTAATCGTGGTTTTTATCTGAAATTGTGAAAACTACTTAAAGGAACTAATTTCCCTCAGACCCAGTTCTTCGCACCCTGTCTTGGCTATGTCCTTTAACCACTTTTTATTTATTAGCCATTTCTGAGATTACATCCTCAGAAATGTTTTCCATTATATGATTTGAGGAGCACGACAAGGTATCCCCTTTCCTCAAAAACTCTTTCTTCAGCAATCTGGGATGTTAAAATGCCACAAAGAGCTATTCTTATCTATTCTTATCTATGGTTAGGGCTTTTAAGAGTAACAGGTGAGGACACATTTCCATGTTAGAGCAGGTTGTTATCAAGAAAACCTTAGGAGGGATACTTTTACCAGAACATATTTCACTTGGAAGCTCAGAGATACTGGCCCAAATAAATTACCATGCAAAGAACTAAGAGAAAGAGCTTGGGGCTACCCTCTTTCTGGGGCCATCCAGCTAAAAATGCAGGGTTTCAGTTAGCTCTGGAGAGAGGAGTTGAGAAGCTGAATCTTAAGTTTGCAGGTGATGCTTGTCTGCAGAGTAACAGGGACCAGAGCCTAGAGTCGAGAAGGCGTGGGCGGAGGTGCTGCTCATGCAAGCCCTTTGCGTCCCAGGTGGAAAGGGAATGAGGCAGAGAAAAGAGGGAAGAACTCAGAGGGCAATTAAAGGGTGAGAAAGTCCACCCTTACCAGGGCAAAGAAGGGATGGGTGGGCAGGTGGATGGAAAGATGGATATGGGCAGATAAATAAATAGATCTATAGGTGGGTGGGTATTTAATTTTTTTATTATAAACATATCTTTAAAATACACCTGTATACATCTGACATAATAATACCTTCAGTATAAGTGAGAGCTACTTGGTGTTTGGCTAGGGAGTTGTTTGTTGGTGAGGATTTTCTAAGATGATGCTGTGTTTCCGAGACTTAGACACCTTAGTTCCCTGACAAGATATCTGGAACAGTATTCATTAGAAGGTCGGCAAAGAGAAATTTGCTTTCTGTAGAAATAAACTTAGGTAGCACAGAGAAGAATACGAGGATAGCTTTAATGAATAACCACGTGAGAGCTTGGGGCAGTGGTTTCCGGCTCAGTGCCCACAGTCTGTCAAGGTTGCCCTCGCTTCTGCAAAGAGGAATGCAGCATGGTGGAACGGGTCCATGATCCAATGGCGGGATCATGTCTGTGAAACATGTGCTTTTGCTTTTTATTGTTGATTTTCTTCTGCTCTTTCCTCTTTCTGGAGTTCCTTGCCTGGTGAGGCTGTTCTGGCTTCACTTCCTCTGGCTGCTTTTGACTGCCCTTCCCTCTGCACAAACAATGTCCGCTTTTCCTCCCTCCTGCTAGATGTTTCTCCTTGGTCTTGGTCTTCGCTGCGTCCCACTCCCTCCCCATCTGTCCATCACCCTTGCTCAACTTCCTCAGGGAGTGGAGCCACTAAAGGCAGACTTTGAGTCCCGATTACCACTCGCAGGACTTGACAATCACGGCAAGACCCAGCGAGCCACGACTCAGCAGCGGGCGTCTGCTTCTACCACCAGCGGACGTTTAGTGAGCTCCATCTGTGCGCTATTAAGAAGCAATTAAACATACCCACGCACAGGAAGGCTCTGCCGCCTCATGGAAACTCGCACTCTTACCTCATCTGCCTCCAGGTCAGTGGTACCTCCCAGTGCAGGGATGGGAACTGGATCTATAATGAGCCCCCAGCGGACTGTCAGGAGCTGAGCTGGCGTGAGCAGTACAACAGCACTTTGTCCCATATCTTCCACAGGTTACTTATTTGGCTTCCCCGGGCCTGGAATTTTCCAAGTGACTGCATGACTTCAAATCAGTGCTGGCTTCTCTTGAAATATGGCTCTCTCCCAATTACCCCTTGTCCTAGTTGTCCAAGAGGGAGGCCTTACAAAACTGAATAACGGTTCCTTTCCTTGCATCAGTGTTGCTGGAAATCCCTAGTTATTTTTCCTTATTTTTTTAATCAACTTAAAAAATTTTAAACCAACTTCTAAAAATTGTTTTAAAGATGTTTCCTTGGTCTCTAAGACTAGGATGAAGGTGAGAGTAGAGAAGGAGGGAATCACATGCCTGTGGGTAACTGTGCAAGTGCTTGTCTATAAAGAACAGATTCTTTCTAAAGCAATTGGGAGAAACAGAAGTTATGGTCACTTATCCACTTGAGGGCAAAGTGTTTTCCTTTCAATGATTTGAGTCAACTAGTGTCCCAAGCCACACTCTTGAGTGACCTTCTGGGATGATTGAATTGCCTTGCTGCTTCTCGGATATTTTGTCTCAATCAATTCCAGATAGAAGAAAAATGTTCACTGAGGCCAGAGATTTCCCAGGTCAGTGCATTCAGGGACATACAAAGAGATCAACAGTTGATTTTTAGAGGTGGTGACAGTCTTTAGAATTAGGGAACCAGTCGTTCCAAGCAGTTTTGTTTCTCTGGTCCATTCTAAGTCATCCAAGTTGAACTACCAAGCTTATAAATACCTCCATGTAGTACTCACTAGAGTCTTTAGTACAAGAATGGCAATTAATGGCCTAACTAAAATAAGTTCAACTTAGAATCAATTAATTTTGTAGGGAGACTGTCAGGTCTTATTAGTCCTTATTCTATTCCTACTTCAAGGAAAAACATACCAAACTTATATTTCCAGAATTCTATTCAGGGGATGAAGGGCCTTCAGGAAGGAGATGGAGGGTCAGGCCTAGACTCTGGTGAGTGGGAAGGAGGAAGTGATGGTAGTGGATAGGAGGGGACACAGGAAAGGAAACAGAGGTGATGAGTCTGGCTGACCCCTAACTTTTGTACCTCATATTATAGATATTTAGCAGTTATAAGTCAAGATAATGGATGGTTCATAAACCAGTTGTGTCTTCCAGTCTTCATGAGGATAACCTTGTAATAACCCAGAAGTCCAGTTTTATGAGGTTCCTCAGAGATACTTTCCAGAACAGCATGACCCACTGCCAGTCTCCGGGTCCACTGATCTTTGCATCCTGGTTCCTTCTTGCACCACACTGTGGGATGGAAATGCTCCAGGCTCGTGTACAAGCTCCAGTCACAAACCCCCCTGGTGTGGACCAGGCTGGTGTGGAGGTTGCCACCACAACCTCCTGGCAAACTTGTACCTGAGGCCACCACTCGCGCCTTGCGATGCGTATACTGGCCACATGGTACCTCCTGGGGGTTGAACCCAGAGAAAAGGCCCATAAACACCCTTAAAGTGAGTGTAGGTAAAGTTTATAAGAAGGGGTATGGTAAATGTTCAAGTAGGCACGTTCCTGGTGGTAGGGAACAACTGGTGGAGGGGAATATGGTGGAAGAAAGGCCAGAGTGAGGCTCTTGGAAGTGCAGAGGCCCCTCTTGCACAGGCCCAAGTGGTGCTAAGTGGTGCAACTGTCAAGTGTTCCCACAAAGAAATCTTTAAAAGTACCAGGTGAAGAATCAAACTCAGAGGTTGAGAAACCCCAGTGTGCACTGGTCCGGGAAGTTTCCGAGTAGCCTGTCCTTGAGTGGAGTAGACTGGGCTGTACCACAGCAGCTCTGCAGTCACCAGGATAGACTGAAGAGCAGAGGAACTCTTCTTTCGAATCTCTAGGCACTGGGAAAGATTCCAGTTGATGTAGACTAAGATAGGACTCCCACATAGGGCAGAGAGAATTTTTCATTTCCCTGACTAGTTTAATTTGACTTGGAAATATGAAGTCACAAGATCTTCATGCACTCCAACCTGGCATGGTGCATCCAGGACAATACATGAGCCAGATCTGCAGCCTCGGAATCCTTATCCTGCCATCTTACATCTGTGTGCAGTCCTGTTATGTTTCCCTTTGTGGACACCTGTTATACATTATTAGTTCCTTGAAGGCAGGAAGTGTCTTATTCATCATCACTGGGTTCCTAGCTGAATCCATCACAGTGCTATCTCCACAGCAAACATTCACTAACTCATTTGTCGAGACAAATAGAATGCTTTAGAACTTGACTTAAAAATGATTGGTTAAGGACCTATTACTCTTTTTTTTAAAAAAAAGATTTATTTATTTATTCATACAAGAACTGGGGGGAAGGCCAGAGGTGTGGGTTGGTGAGAGGATTCACCAGAGACAGAGTGGATAGCAGAACACCACGGATCAACTGAAGGGAACTGAGGGGAACAGCGGGTGAGGCAGGAGAGGTCTGCTGCGCCATGTGGGAAGCTCCCTGGCCAGGAATCAAACTCATGCTGCAGTGGCTGCAGATAGCTTCATAGGCTGAGACTTAACCGGTTGTGCCACAAGGGAGGCCCAGGACCTATTACTCTTTTCAGTGTTTCTTGTAGCTGGTAGGTTTTGTTCCTACTGCTGTATTCATCTAGATGAAAACATTCATTATTTTATTTTTTTTAACATAAGTAAAAAAAGAATGATTCTTTTAAAAGTTGAATGTTTTGCTCCCCCAATGAATTTTCAGTAAATTCCTATGATACGCAATTTTTCTTCAATAGAATGAAATTCATACAAATTGTAGGAAAGCTACCAGCAATGACAGCTTATGATGTTTTCTGATCTTTGCAGACTCAAAATAGATTTTTTTTCTTCCTTATTGGAACATTTAGGCATTGGAGTACCCATAATAAGGAGAGATCATATGTAGAAAAATGACAATAGCACAAAGTATAATCAGAGCACAATATACAGTCCCCATGACTGGGAACCAGTATCTTGTAAGGATTATTTTAGGCACTTTCAGCAATCTTTGCAAACAGCTTAACAAACTTGGCCATGACTTGACAAAATTAGCTGATAAGTGTTGAATTAAACAACTAGCTTCGCTACGGGGGTCACACAGGTTGGCTTTGCCACTTTGTGGTTTATCTGCTTTGCACACAGAGCTATAGTCTTCATGTTTTATAGATGAGCCAGATCTCCTTTGTGTAAAGTATCTCAGCCAGTAGTGTGTAAAAAGATTTCCCAGTTAAAATAGGTGTGTATATAGGGGTTGCATACATTATTATTCAGAGTGATTGGAAAGACGGCAGTGAGAGTCAATCTCTTTAACAACTCAAGGCAAGATCATCACCAACCAGAAAATTGCAGCAGCCACACAGTTCAGATAAGAACTTGAGTTTTGTTTTGATGCTTCTGATGTACTGCAGCTACATGGGGACCTGTGTCACCCACTCTTTCCCCTGAAATGCCCCACACCAGTGCAAGAGCACAGCGACCATTGCAACTTCCCAGCTCCGATCTGCAAGGGAGGCAGAACAGACATTTAAAAATGCTGCTCTGGGTTGCAATGGGCCCAGCTACAGGTCACAGGTGACAATCTATTTAGCTTCTTGAACAAAAAAAACCCAAAAAACAAAAAAAAAAAGGAATTTTTAAAAAGGTGGGGAGATGATAAAGAAAAATAGTATTGAAGTGGAAAATGTTTCATGTTGCGACAAAGCCTCAATGTAGACTGAAAGTTCCAGGGAGTAACTGATAAACATTCTCAAGGCCGCACACCTGCCTCGCACCCAGAGTACTGCTTAGGAATCCTCTGCTTCTGTACTCTCTGCTTGCTTCAAAGTGCAGATGTGCCCCTACTGAGGCAATAAATACTCTGTTACCTAATTGCCCAGGGCTCAAACTTTGGAGAAAGATCTCCTCTGGGCCTGGCAGCATAAAGAAAGATCTTCCCTCCTCTTCTCTGAGTGCTGCCTGGTTCCCTATCGGAATTCTGCCCTAACAGTATGGTATCTTATGCTTCTACTCTGCTCCATTAACTGAAATTTCCTCTATAACATCAGGAAGTCGCTGAAAAGTTGGGGCCTTGTATGAGTGCATCTCAGCTTCTAAATTTTGAAAAAGGTTTCCATCAATTTAAATGGAGCCCACCAGCAGCCCCTACGTCTGTGACTCTTGCTGGTCTGCAGCAGGTCCGTCACTATGGCCAGCAGACCTGCAGGAGCGCTGGTGGATTTGGCCAAGATGCTATGCCAGAGACTGAGGGAGGTGGCATCCCGGCTCCTGGGCTTTTGGTCTCCGTTTTGTGTTTGAGCATCTAATTCCAAACACATCAAAGAATCCTGGGTCATGTCATCATAATAAACACTTCCTATTTATTGCTCCATTTTTTTCCTTCTATTGAGAAAACTTGCCTGAAAATGTTTAAGACGTCCTTGAGTGAGTTCAAATGGGGGAGGGCACAGATGCACAGGAGCTCAGCAGGAAAGTGACCTGAACAACTGCTTTGCTTACAAAAATCTCTTCGATCAAGAGAAAGATGGATATTCGAGATTCTCTCATGGTGGATCATAATGCTTCTTACTCTGGAATGGGGGGGAGCATTGATAGTTTATTATTTTAAACTAAAACAACTGCTTTTGCTGATTTGATAACTGCTTTTTTTGTCATAGACAGTGACCAAGCACAGACAATAAGGATGAAAATGCTGGCTTCCAATAAGATTTTTTTGCGATTTTTAATTAAGCAATCCATGCAAACATCTTTTTTTTTTTTCTTCAACATTAGGAGGAGAGAAAGTGACCACATTTGGGTGCTTGGTGGAAACAGAAAACGCTTTCTCACTGCAACCAGATTTCAAGGCACTGCAGTGAAGAGAGGCAGTGGCCAGGCCTTAGTATTCCTCAGGACTGCTTGACTGCAGGTCTCGCAAATAAGACTCGACTATGTTAGGAGGCACGCCTTGCAAGAGGAGCCTGCAGAAGGAAAGGCCGCCTGGGGGGACAAGAAGGAAAAGGCCAAGTCAACACCATCGACATGAAAAATGGCTGAAATCATACTTTTGGACCAGCTGCCAGGAATGTGACTGATTGTGTTCAAGTTAGTTACAAAGGTTCATTCACTTACTACTTGGAATTCTTCTCCTGGGTTTAGTACATTGAGAATTTCAAGCACCTGCCATCTACAAGGAGAAAGCATGTTCTTGCTAGACCCAGAGACCCATTATTCAGTGTTAATTGAAATTCCTAACTGGGAAGGGTGCCTTGCTCTTTGAGAGTTTGTGGAGTCCTCTGTGGATGGCTTATGCATCTGACTGAATGGAATACCACATAATGAGTCAGCGGGGAGAACTGCTTCTAGTTTGTTAATGTTCCTTTTAATTAAGCACAAAGAGTTCCAATTCAAGCACATTGGAGAAGAAAGAGAGACTACTCTTTTGACGTGGCTATTTATGCAATGTCAAAAGTATAAAAATTGGAAATCTGTTGTTAAAAATAGCAAAACCCATCCAATGCCTTCTGAAGATGAAGAAACACCTATTAAAATTTTTACTTACCTTCCATGTTTCAGAATTATATTATGAAACTAAAAGTAACCATCACAAGAACCCACAAAACCATAAAACTTCACAGTCCTTTAGAGAAGTGCTTCACTACTTGCTAATAAACCCACAGTCGGACAAAAACAGCATGCCATTTGAACATTCTTAAAACTTCTTTAATGCAAGTTTGGGAAAATCATTCTCCTTTTTAAGAAAAAGATCCAAGTCAGATATGGGAAGAAACGATGCCACTTATATACGTGTCCATTCCTTGATGCAAAGAGCTCAGAAAGCTTGGGGATCACTAATTTTCATCTACTTTAAATGCTTTAATTCATGCTCTACTGCATTCAACAACTGGCTGCATGTCAACGGGAGATTGCTGAGATGTGTAAGTAGTAGCTGTTAATGTCAAGATACTGAAATAAATTGAAAACTGCAAAGTTAGAGATCTTAAGTCATCTCTTTTCATTGGATTATATAATGAAAATCATGCCATATGCCCCAGACTTTGTATGGCTTATGACAGTCATAAGCTTCATATGCCAAAACCATATGAAAGCTTACCTTAGGTGATAAAATACATTCAAAAATCCTTATTGTGCTACAACTAAGGAAAAGGGAGAGAAAGAGAGAGAGACGTGGTAAGCATTAATAAAGTGCTAAAACCAAAGTTGAGTACTTGCTGGATGAAATTATGGTCACATTATGAGATGACTTCATTAATCCTTAGTCACGTGAAAGATATAGGAAAATAGAAGCACAGAGAATGAAGGGCAGGGACCCAGTCACTTCAAAAGGATCATTAATATGTAAAACATTTATTAACACACATAACCACATTGCCTGAACAGGTGGCAACGTCAATTTGGTTGTATGATGAATATTTATGGTAAGAGCTTCCAAACCATTAGCTTAAAATAACAACGACCTACAACATATATATATTGTGTTTTTCAACAAAAGAAAAACATATACAATAGACAAAATGTTAGGGTACATATATATATGTTGACATTCTAAAAGGCAAAATTATCAAGTAGATAGAACTATCAGACTACTGTATTCTATAATACTGTGTTCCAAACTGATTACACATGACTGATCTAAATAAACACAAAGCTTAAACAAAGTTAGGCTAGAAAGTATAGTCTATACAACTCTCAAGAGTGAGCCCTAATTCTTCCTCTTTTCAAAACTGACATTACCTCTGGGAATTCAGAGAGCAAATATTGTAAACTCAGGCATAGACTGACCTTTTTAAAGTCTAAATAAGATTGCTTACCCGGCCCTAAAGAACTGCTTACTTCAGTCTTTCAAATGGGGGCAAAATACATTCTTATAACAGGACTCATCTGCTGCTAATACATTTAATAGTGGGGCCTAGAATTTTCTTTCAAGTTCATGCCCAACTGAAATAACTTTGGTCCCATGAAAATACCCAAATGTCTAACAGAAAGATGAATAACAGCTATTTTACCGGTGAGTTTTTCATTGTAAAATCTGAAATATGCAAGTCTTCAAATATTGGACCTATTTTTGCATACTTGCCCCATAAAAATGCTCAGCATATTTTTTCTACAACATTGCAATTTTTTAAATGCTTAGTTTTCTTAATTTCAAAAACAAGCTTAAGGAGCCTACACTGGAAACTCTGTTGAAAAAAGACTGTATCTCTCTATGTTCAAAAGAAAATGAAAATACTGAAGATATGGGATTGCCTGACACAGTTTTAGAATTCCAAATCTACAATGGGGACTTCTTCAAACAATGCTTTCTTGCTTTATTATGGGGGCCTGTGGGGTGGTGCTTAAGTTTTCTGACAAAGCTTAGTCCCGACACTACACTGAATGTCCTTGAATAATTTGGCCTTCCTAGTTCATGGCATAAACACTGTATGCCATGAGCTGCTAAGAAATACAATTAAAAGCAAATGAGAAAGTCAAGCTTTACATGCAAAATGCGATTTCATGTAAGAGGAATGGAACAGAAAGTAGAAATATCCAGTGGAACATGAACTTTGAAAACCTGTTGTTGCCCCTCCAGGAAGACTGGTTGTCCAGGGGTATTTACTCCTTGAAATATCACTGCAGAATTAGAATATTTGTACCAGTATTTATTTATTCTCAGTTGACATTTGTACCTTTTTTTTTTCACAGCTTAACTTAAATCATCTATTATCAGATAACAATCTGATGATAAACAGTCCTGGTTTTATTTTAGTATCAAAAGCTTTAACCAATATATCACAGTTGATACTTTACTATGAACTTATACTGGAATGCATTATTTCTATTGTTAAATTCAATTACTATGTAACTTACTATCCAACTACAATGAAGAATATAGCATCTATGATATATTTGCAATTATGACCTTAATCTGCATTAATAAATAGCTAAAATAATAATCTGTAAATACTATTTCAATAGGAGGATTTGAAATTTTCTAAAACAAAAAAAAGTCTTATCCAATTACAAACCTGTTGTACTATGTTACCTGAAGTTGGACAGAAGTCATAAGAAAAACAAAACTATTTTTTAAAGTTATAAAAGGAAATTTTTCCAACAAATTTCTCTATGATATTTGTCATAAATTTGGCACTAAAAACTTTTAAAATTTAATATAAGTACCTTAAGCACTTACTATGTTCTTTCTAAAATAAGATATTTACAAAAATATCTTTCTGACCTATAATTTCTTCATTACAGAGAGATAGGGGAAGAAAAGACTTCAGTTATCATAGCGCTGCAATATTACACACTAAGAATAGGAGAAAAGATATTAGGGTCATGTCACCTATTATCTTGTAATGGTGACTCTGACAGATGTAGGAGTTTTCATGGTATCCCAAAGTAGGTTTTGTCAAGAAAAAAACTCCAGGATAAAAATTATACTCAAATATATGAAAATTGATTCAGACTAGGGCAGGTTATGCTGAAGCTTTTCTATCACACAAATCCTTATGTGCTTTCTTGATTTACATTAGTTACATTTCTGAGAACTAATATAGATGAAATACATTTCTATAAATGGAAATTCTCCAGTAGATTATAAAAGCAACTGGTTATCTGTGGATATTATAAGTAACGTCAAACAAGAACCTAACAAACATATATAACAAATATTGGAATTTTCACAAAATAGTTAACTAATTAAAAATAGTATAAATTCCTTAATTGAAATTTCATTAGATAGGTTTTCATGCTAGGCTTCTAGCTATAGAAGAACTACACTACCAAAGTAATACCCACTGACTTTATTAATTCTCATGCATGGGTACATACATACTAGCACCCAGTGAAAAGAAATCCCTCTGGTTAACAAGAATGGTAAGAGATGAACAAAAGTCAACTTAAATAATCAAGTAGTCTTCCATAAATAAATCAGAGTGAATGCAGACTGTAAAAATGTCTTCTCTTCCCAAATTCTCTCCCACTTACCTCCCCCACCCCAAAGCATTTTTTGGCCAAATTTTGATTCTGCAGTAGGCCAGTGACTAAACAGTGCTTTTCATTTTAGTCTACGCACGAGATACTGGATGTCATACCTTTCACCTCCAGTTTGCACTCGATCTCCACCGTCCCAAGCTCATTGACGGCTTTGCAGCAGTAAGTGCCTCCGTCATAGGGGCTGGGCTTGCGAATCTCCAGCGTACAGACCCCTTGGTTGCTGAACATCCTGTATCTTGGGTCATCCACAATAGCAACTTTGTTTTTCATCCAGGTTATTTTGGGCTAAAGTTCAGATTGGAAGTAAATTAGGACAGGGCATACATGTATCTAGCATATTAATAGACCATCAAAGCCAGAGACAGAATTTTAAAGCATGGCTTAGGAAGAAAGTACATCTAAGAAGAATTCACATCTCGAGCACTCTTTCAAATTAAACTCTGCTTAGTGCTTGGCACGAACACAAATGAGCAGTTCTGAAGAAGCAAGCCAGACTTGAGATGACAGCTCTGGGACAATCTTCCCAAATAGATTCAATAGCATTTAAATGTGAGCTACGGTTCATGACGTGAACTCATCCCAGAGAAGCATTTTGTGAGCATTTTTCAGAGGACTCTCATAAAGAGTCAGACCATCTGATTTGCTCCACTTCTTTTGCCTCATAATTTTTTCTTGTCCCCACAGGCTGTTTGCTACCTCACCATTGACTTCTCGGACCTCTGTATTCATCACTGGTGGAAATGAATCTGCACTACCACATAATTTGAGACCAGTTATGACCAGTCACTCAGGAAGGTGACATCATTCTCTTCGACCCCTGACCTACATCTGATTGACCCTTCACTCCTTCATGTTGTCTTCTCCTTTCTTCTCTCTTCCACCTCACGCGATTTTGTCTTGCTCAGACCCCAGAGACATGCTTTTGTCTCCTCTTCATATCCATCCTCCTCCTTTGAAACGGGAGCATTACTAAGGCACATGTCTTGGTCTTTGGCTTTTCACTCACTACCCTCCTTTAACAACTGCCCTTTCTGGAGCCCCGGTTTCAAGGAGAGGATGCCGGGACCCCCATACTTGGGACCCTCAAACTGTAAGTCACAGCCTTTGCCTTTTTCCTAAGCTCTGGAGACTATTTCCTCTCTGTCCTTGTCATCCTCACTTGGATGTACCGACTCCACTGAAACTTCCAGCTAAACATGTTCAGCACCACGCTGCTGTCCTCAGTTTGGCTTTTCAATTTCTGATCATAGTATATGCAGGAAACACCACTGTTTGCAATTTTTCCAAATTCTAGGGTACTTTTCCTCCATGTCTCTCTGGTGTAGACCTCTCATGGGCAGTAATTTGCTGTTCTTTTCAAATGGCAACAACAAGAAACTTTAACCCCTTTCTAAATCACGTCAACCCAATGTGATTTCTCTCTTCCTTGTACTCTGTCCTCTCACCACAACCATTTTTATATTCTGCCTTGTGTTCTCATATTACCATTTGATTTACTCTAGTACAGAAAACTTGATGAACCAATATTGCCCCCTAATTTTTCAGGTGAAATAATATTTCTCCCATTTCCTTACCACTTAGTTCTTTTTAAAGATAGGTAGTTCAGATTTTTCTTAGAAGGCACTCCTTCATTAGTAAAGAAAGATAAACATTTTTTACGATGATATTTAAATAGTCATGTAATTGTCCATCATGTTAGACTCTACTCTGGGTCCCAGAAAAAGCTACAATAGCAGCTGGGAGGTCAGTGGCTATTACTACTTGCTATTATAATGTGGCAAGTTCAAAAGAGGGAGTTTGGGATGAATGCTTACATTTAACTAACACGATTGAAAAAGACAAGGTACCTTAGGATTTCCTCTCACGCTGCAGTTCAGGGTGGCATTGTAACCAGCGATTGCGTAGGTGTTAACCAAAGGCTGAGTAAACATGGGCGCCTCTGTGAAATCAAAGTCATCATACACTGGATTTTTGTAGACTTTCCCTTAAAAACAAGCATAAGAAATATATAAGGTGGCCTGGAAACATATTATTGTTGGCATACTTTACTCACGATTCAGACTTCCCTGAGCTTAGAATAACATGTGAAAACAGGAGTAAAGACCACCCAGCATTCACTCTGAAGGGCACACGGAAGCGCCAACTGCTCAGGGGACAAAAATCCAGAGTGGTCATCTAAAAGGAAACAAATGCTGAGAACAAGTCAGTGTCTGAGCATTTGACCAGCAATGTGTTCTAGTGATGGTCATGAGGAAAAGCTTGAAGGAGAGAGGCTCATGAGGAAAAGAAGACAGGATGGAACTGAGCTCCTCCTTTCCTTGCTGAGGGAGCCTCAGGTGTAGCTCCCCTGAAGGTGTCCAAAAACAAAGGTAACAGAAGTTCCAAAGGATATGCCTACTTCTCCTCTCCTTGTGATTTTAGTCACTTACAGACCCCAAGTTGGAATGAATTAAAACTTGTATTTTAAAAAACACAATAATAATAGTTTTCCTTATAAACTTTTTGTATAAAATTAAAATTTCACTTGGATATTTTTACCATAATTTTAAAATATGTGCTTATTTTTTAAATTCTTTTTTACCTCATCTCTTCTTTCAGTTTTCTTCCTTTTTTATTATTTTTTAAGGATTTGTTTTTATTTATTTATGCATATAAGAAACAGGGTGTAGGCCAGAGATGCAGGGAGGGGTGGTGGTGAGAAGATTCACCAGAGACAGAATGGGGATCTACACTGTTGAGGGGAGCAGCGGGAGAGGCAGGAGAGGTCTGCTGTGCCATGTGGGAAGCTCCCTGGCTGGGATCAAACTCAGGCTGCAGTAGCTGCAGATAGCTTGATAGCATTGAGAATTTAACCCCTGTGCCACCAGGGAGGTCCCCTCAGTTTTCTTCCTTTAGCCACTGAAAATCAAGGTTTCTAGAAGTCCAGCCCACACCCAACTCACCATCCTTGGCAATCACGGCACTCTCCTTAGTCATTGTAGCATTCTCACTGAGCCCACACATGTTTTCAGCAAAGACCCGGAAGTAATATTCATTTCCAATGACCAGCTCAGTAATGGTAGCATTTGTTCGGTGATAATGCTCAATGACAGTGAACCATTCCTGAACAAGGAAATAAGTCATTTGAAGAAAATCACCTAAAAATGCACAACTATTCCACCTGTTAATTCAGAATAAGGACCAGGGATACTTCATTAACAACAACAAAAAAAAATAGCAATACATTTAAGAAAAATAGCACTATTTTTTATATTCAGAGTAATAACAATGCACATTTAATTTGTTCATTACATCATTATTAATTTACACTTGACATGTAATTTTAATGTTCATATACACATTAAATTCATATACCCAAGCTGTCAAGTACCTTTATGTTTTCTTCATAACTGTACAATGTCTTTTATCCATCTAACTACCTGTCCATTTATCTATCTTTCTATAAGAAATATAGAATTTTACTGTCAACATGTAATTCTGAGGAAGAGATGAAGCTAAATCACAGGAGAAAAATCCATATTGTCCATAAATAAAATTTGTCTAAAATTATTAACTTAGGTTCTCTTTGCTCAGATATCACTTCCCCACCAATTCTTTCCCTCCCATCATTCCACCTCTGCTATTTTGGTCACTCTTTTAAGCTAACCTGGCTAAATTTTTCTAACAGCACATGTAAATTATATATTTATGATTTTACCTGTTAACTTTCTATCTCCCTACTTGGAATGAATATACCATGGTGGTGAAGATGGACTTTTCCTCTCACCCTTGTGCCCTCAATGCCTTTCATGGCATCTGGCACCATAGTAGGTGAATGAATGAGTGAGGACCTAAAGCTTCATAAATTTCCTTTTCATTTTCTTCCTTTCTGTATCAAGAAATAGAGTTTATCTTGTAGTCGGTAGAAAGCTACACTCCATCACATATTTTATGTGCAACTAATTGAGAAAATCATTTCTTGACAAAAAGTTCATAAAGACAAAGGATTTTCCTTGGAGCTATTAGGAACCATCATTATCTGTGTATCTTGGATATTTTTAAGATGCCAGACAAATATAGCTATGCCCTCCTTTATTGCCAAAGCCCTTGACACACCTCTTCGTTCCAACATTTATTATATAGATTTATCATTTGGTTTAATGTCTTTCTTTTTGCCAACACTGAATGCTCCAAGGATAGAAGCTCTCATTTTTTTTTTTTTTTTTGGATCCAGCAGCTTAAAGAGAGCTCAGCACATAGTAAATGAATATGTCAACACAGGGAATGGAAATTTTTATGGAAGGTATGACTGACTAGCAATTTCAATGAAGAACAGCATCAGTAGCTACAATGAGACAAACGAAATGTGATTTTTGCTGCTGCTGGACCAGAGAAAGTCAGGATCTTACCATACTCTTCTTGTCAGCCTTCTGGATCGTATACCCTGTAATCGCAGCATTCCCATCATCCTTTGGTGGTGTCCATGACAGAGCAACATTCTCTCCCCAGACATCCTCAATCTTCACAAGTTGGGGTGGACCCGGACGGTCTACAAGATGAATTGAGGGCATCAATGTGATGTCACTTTCCCTCCCAAACTGTAGCTTGTTAGAGGAAGATATTTTAAGATGTTTTCCCCTGCATGATAGGAAGCAGAGTTCTTGTAGACTGTTCCAGGGATTTCCACTAGAATGGAGTCAGCCAGAGCCAGGGGCACAGATCTCAACATGCCTCTCAACTTAACAAAACCAAGAGCTTCCACCAGTGGGAGAACACTGCTTACTTAGTACAAAAGGCATGAACTTTTACTCTAGGGTAAGTTTGCTATAGGAGGTGGCTTCTTTGGTGAGATAAACTCTAATTTCAGCAAAGTTGCTGAAATGTAATAACAAAAATGATAGGAATCAAGGCTTCTCCTAGTTCTACTCTTAAATTTATTTTCTTGACACTATAACAGTAGAAAAGTTCAAGAGAGAGGGGTTCATCTGTAAGAGATCCTCCCTTTACTCCCCTAACTCCAGACAAGGTAACAACTCACCTTATCTGGACAGGTATTTCACTAGATTTGCAGGATCAACCAGTTCAGTGTTTAATTTTGTCTAGGCACATCTTCCTTACATTAATTAAATATTAATTAATAAAAATTCTTCATTCTCCAAGAAAATGTTATTAACACGTTAGGTGTTGTAAGAAATACATTCAACTGTATCTAGCATCTACCATGTTTTCTATGCAAGAATTCAATACTGGAAATCATTTATTATGCAGGCATTAAGAAACAGAGTGAGAGAGGAATGGATTGCAAAGCTGTACAGATGCTCTTCGCTAAAATTATAGACATTAATTTTTTAAACTTATATGCCCTAAGTCTCCCACAATTAGTCTTTTTAGTCAGTGAAAATTATTTTGGAAAACTAACAAATGTTACTGATTTTTTTTTAATTCCAAAGAAAAGAATTTTGCATAGAGCCAATGTGACAACAATTCTGTCTCCTTAATGACAAGGGCAATTAGTCCCAGTGCCTTGACAGAACATCCTCACTTCTCCTTCCCAACTTACCAACAATCTGGATATCAATGGATGCACTCTCCTCGTATTTTTCCACTTTGACTTTCAGATCGTATTTCCCAGAGTGGCTCCTCTCTGCTTTTCTGATAAATATGATTGTGTCAGTCTCGGAGTTGCGAATATTTATTTGATTCTTATCGATGTCTTGACCATCCTTCTTCCAAGTTAATTCTGGTCTTGGTTTTCCCTAAAGAGGAAGACAAAAGAAGTAGAGGGAAGGGGGCTCAAATTGTCCCCAGGCAGATTTCCCTTAGCTTTACAAAAACATGGCAGTAGCTTACACTATTCTTGGACAGCAGGGAAGTGGTGGGGACTAAAGCAGTGACTGTCGCACTCCCTACTGCCTGTTGACTGCATTATGAGACCAAAATTGATTATTGTACAACAAGCCTAGAGAATACCGTAAACAAATATTCTTTTGCTGGAACAATAATTTGACAATTTTCACATATTTCAGTGAATGGCACCAAGATTTTAAATGTCAGTTATCTCTTATGGGAAGTTAGTGCACTTTATGGTAAATAAGCACATGTTGGCTTCCTGAGTGTTTTATTGAGAAGTTCACTTCAAAAGAAGATCAGTTTTACAGATGTGTAAGATCAGAAAGAATCTTCAGGCATTTCTTATTTTGATATCTCCCCGTTTCCTCCCTGTCCCACTATCGTCCCTGAGTTTCAGACAAGACTAGATCTTATTTGTCTCAAGCAGAAGGAAAATCTATGACAGTACTCCTTCCGAAGTAGGAGGTTGTTTAATCACCCCAAATCTCTTCCATTATTTTTCAATTCTCCCTCTGAGGAAATCCTGAATCCTGGTGTGCTAGAAGACCTCCCTCTACTTCTTCAACATTGTAGCACTGGAAAGAGGAAATGAGTGACCCCTGAACTCTTACCTGGAAAGGTATAACCAGATTGACAGCTTCTCCAACTCTGCGGATATACGTTTGTTTCAGGTGCCTCGGGATGCGAATCTTAGGAGGCTCTGCATCAGAGTAGAATAGCATAAGTTTGTGATCAGTATAGTACACTGGTAGGAGTCTTACCTCAGTAGACTGGCATGGTCCCACTGGAATGTCTTTGTGCTCCTGTCTCTGCAGTAGAATCTTAGATGTGCCACTAGCAGATGATATACGGTAACTTTGATTTCAAATGCTTTCTTCAAGGAGACATGTTTTAATGGCTTACCACCACAAACTTGACCCCTGATCACCTTGATTTTACTGCAACTTCCTAAGCTTATTGTAATGATAAGCCTAAAACAACTTTATAGAAAAACACCAAATTTTCTCTCAAACCTAATACATATTTTTCATGATTCCTAACAGCAAATATATTCTCTGATGAAGATTCCAGATGATCTACAGGCACCCCATTAATTGCAGGAATTCCCATTGTTCTTTCTCACCAGAAACAAACATGTTCGGTACTTAGTACTTGCTACTAGGTAATTTGTGGGAATTTGATAGTAACATTCTCTCTGTGTGACTATGGTGAAGTACATAACAGGCAGCCTAGCCTACTTGTGCTAATGTTCATTAATTAAACACCAGGAAGAGAGTAAATTATGTTGCTACAGTCCCATTAGGGGCAGAGAGTCAAAGGTTCATGAGCTCATAGGGATGAAACAGCTCTCATTACTGAAACACTTACTAGGCAGAGACACTGAGCTATAGGGTTTTCATGAGGGGACTAATTTAAACCTCATAGTCATCTCATGGGGTAGGTAATGTTATCTTATGATAAAGAAAATGAAGCATAGGAGGTTAAGCAACTCACCCCCAACAACATAACCAGGATTAAAATCTGGAGTCAGCCTCAGTGTTGACTTAGGGGCATGGACTTCTGAGTCACAGAGATCTGGGTTTGAGTCTGGGATTACTCTCCTGTTCTACAGTTGGGATTGTTGTGAGGTTTAGTAATTTCATTCATGTAAAGCATTTAGTATAATGGCTGAGAATGGTAAATGATCAAAAAAATAGGAGATGATAACATGATGATGATGGTGGTGATGGTGGTGATGATGGTGACTACAGTGATAATGACAATGATCATGATGACAATTACGGAATGGTGGGGTTGGTAGAAAATTTGGAGATTCTTTAACCTCTTATTATATATGAGGGAAAAGGTCTCTGTAAGGCGTCATAGAAAACTAAATCATCATCAAGATATAAACTAATATATATTGGGGGTTATTTAATGCTAAGGTATGTTAAGCAAGCAACATGGATTTGTTTATTCAATTCTCACAACCTCTTTATGTGATACTATTATTATTTCCTTTTTGGAGATAGAGATTCAGACTCAGAAAGTCAAGTCTCTTGCTTGAGTCACATAGCTAATAAATGATAGAAATGGGATTCAACTTATGTAGACTATCACTAGAATCTACTAAGAAAATCTTCATGCTTTATGCTTTCATTCATTGATCTTCTGTTCTTCCATTTTCTGTCTGTCCGTCCATCCATCCATCCATCCATCCACCCATCCATCCTTCCATCTGTGGGGGTCAGACGAGGCTGATCTCTTTCTGAGTTTTAAGCATTACAAAGTTTTCAAGTCCATGATAGAAGATACAATCTTCCTCTAATTTTTGCTTAGAAGCTCAAATATAATGACCACAAATTCTCTAAGTTGTTTTCCTTGAAATGAAAGGCTCATTACATTCACTTTCTAAAAACTGTCTGCCAAATACCCAAGTCTGACTAGATGTATAATAGTTTGTCATTCAGTCACTCTTCAAAAAGAAACAGGATTTCATTTTTAAAAAGTCATTAGTTCAGCCTCTAACCAAGTTGCACTAGCTCTTCCTAGAGTCCACTATTGTACTGTAGGACATTCTGTGGCCACACAAAGTTTAGAAAAAACAAAACCACGTGTTTTCCAGGACTAAACCTCAGTAAAGTGAATCACTGTGTGCCTTATCAAGAACAATGGCCCTTTTATATTAACTGCGAGAGCAGAAAGGTGAGGAAGCAGGACAACTACCAGTTTGGTGGCACTAACTCTGCTAAGGGCCCCAGCAATTGTATTCACCATCATTTTTACGCTGTCAGTGCAGACATCAGGCATTACAATGGGCAAATAATGAGCCTGTATTATTATGAAAATGGTTTTGACCTTGCAGACTCCACTTGAGCCCCTTTGTGGCTGCAGGGACCTTTTGCCCTGCTGTATCCACACTCTCTCTCTCCAGTGTGATGAGGTAGCCCTGCCAGTGCTGGCCTACAGAACCTGGTGAGTTAAGTAATTAATCCTCACACCAAACTGTAGACCCTGAGCTGATTATCTAATACCCAGGGACACTGATGAAATGTTCAAGGAGTGGCAACCAAATAGGAGGTTTTAAGAAAGAGGGTAAAAAAAAAACAACAGAGGTTGTAATGTGAAATGGAGACTAAATTTTGAAAGCTACTTGCCTATGATTTCCTTCACAAGAATGGGCTGGGAGTAGTACTTGGGTTCGCTGGCACCAGCGGCATTCACAGCCTTCACACGCACGAAGATCTTGGCATCCGTTGGCAGACCTGTGATGGTGAACTTGGTCTTGTCGATCAGATCATTGTTAGCAGTTATCCAGTTCTCAGCTAAAGTCCATACAAGAAAAAGCAATAGGGGAGGAACAATGGTTAGTGGGTGAAATCATCCATCACAGGAGAATCCGAATTAGAATTTTACTCATAATTAAAGAAATCATTTGGTGGGTACATGACTTTGCTCTGGACTCAGATTACATGAGTGGAAACTCTTTACATTTAAATAAAAAATGGCTAAGGGAAGAAGGACATTAGGATTCTGTCTCTGGGAAACCTCTTATCCAAGATGCTAAGTATGGCGAACACTAGTACTAAGGCTTTCTGCCAAAACGAAAACTGTCCCCAAGTATTTGTATAAGTTTTATTACAACTCAGTTTTATCATGATGGAGGTAACCAGCTATTTAGCCATCTATATATATTAAACCTCAGAAAAAGAGGATAAATGTTATTTTTATGAATGAGAAATACCGACCTTTATAGTCATATATCTATTTTCTCTTGATTGGTTTATTATTATGAGATATGAATGTGAGCATAGTAAATGTTATCTCCCATTTAAGAGGATAAGAAACAATCTCTACAGCAAAGAGAAAACACAGTTCCAAAGCCAAGATTGCATAAGGAATTGGCATAATTCTTTAAGCTCAAACAAAAATTCTGTTTTTGAAAAAGCTTTTGGTAGCTTTGTCTACAACATCAAGAGAATTTAAACCTGGTATCTGGGACTTCCAACATTTCAGCTTCTAAAATTTTATATGCATTCTGCCCACAGGGAAAAGAGTTTGGATCCCACATTATTAACTCATTACCCATCTCCCCCTCTATCTCTAGGGCTTTTGCGTATGTGGGTGGTGGGTATGTTTCATGCTTGGTCATGGAATAATCCCAGAAACTTTATCATACAATAAGAAAGTTTGAGAACTTTCACGGAATACTTTACCTGGAAGATCACATGCAGCCTCCCCATTTTCATCAGACTGTTTTGCTGATGTACCTTTGAGAATCCGTCATTAAAATTGATTAAAAACACCCACTTTCACACCAGAAGAGTATCATATCAGTAGTCAGCATTCTCTGTTAGTAAGTATGCAAAGTATGCAAAGAAATTTGTCTTCAGAGTAGTGATGGAAGAGACCAGACATGTTAGAGGGAGGGAATTCCCGAGGAGAGGCAGAGCTCCTCTGTTCAGACCCTGGTTTTGGTCCTGAGGCTCCAGCCACACAGAAGAGGAGGAGAGAGCAGGCTGGGCGACCTCCGACTGGGGGAACAAGAGGTAGAGAAAAACAAAGCAAGAACCTGATGCTGGAGATGCTCTTGGACTCCACAGGGAAGTGACACACAGAGGAACAGTCTAGCCTAGTCGCTGACCCTGCCACCCCAGCCTGGAAGGCTCCTTTCAGGTCCAGGGAACACGATGCTCCACAGTGGGGCTCAGACATCAGAGTCTGGGCGAGGCACTTGTGATATGGCCAGACTTGTCTCCCCAGGGCTCGAATTCTCAGTGGAGAGGGGGAAAATGTCCAGTAACTCAGAAGGCACCCCTGTTTGCCATGACAACCTGCTCATGGTCAAGAAAACAAATTGAGCCTCCACCTGGCTGTATTCCACAAGGATGGGGGCAACACTGCTGGCTCACATGGCGGCCATGGACACACCCCACTGGTGTGTGAGATGACTTTCCAGGCACTAGGAGAGGAGCACGGGAGGGGTGACTGGTTTCACATCCGCCACCCCCTTCACACAAACACATCTTTGGAAATTTCTCTCTTATTCTAACCCTTAAGAGCATCAGGGGGAAGACGCAGGAAGCCAGACTCTCCTGGTGGTTAGCAGGCATGTGGATGATAAATACTACTCAGGATTTTGGAAGAAAGCTACATCCTTCAGCAAGTGGTCAGTATGGGAATTTTTGTGTTGATGTTTGCAGAGTTAAAAGATAAGTGATGAAAAAGTGAAATAGGAGATTGGGGAAATGTGTAGGAAAGAATGAAGAACTACTAAAGTAGAAATTTCAAGAGAAAACTGGACAAGAGAAGATTGGGGGAAACCAAAATAGCCCATCCCTTCACACCTAATGACTATAATTGAGGGAAACAGAGAGAAAGATAATGGTGTCCAGGAGATGGAGAAGAACATGAACGTTATTTAATACATGAGGAGAATTTTTAAGAAGGACAAGGAAGAACTAGAGTGAAGGAAGAAAACAAAGAAGAGTAAAATGCTGCAGGCATTAAAAAAAAAAAAAAGAGAGAGAGAGGCAGACTCAAAACCAACACACGATCTTATAAAAGAAAGTAAATCTCTTAGAGAAGAAAACCTGATGTATCTAAAAGCATTAAACACTACAGAAAATTAGTCTGGAGGAAAACAGCCATTAAAAGAGAAGAAAGAATAGGGCAGCCACATAAAGTAAGAAAAGACTGCAAGAAAGATATACACGTTATGAAAGAACTTCCATAGAAAGCTAATTCCAAAACGTTATGTGGTAAAATAGATACAGAATAATGACTGTGTACATATACATATGTATATTCACATATACATACATATCTACACAGACCACACGCAAAAGTATGTAAAATACACTTGGTTGTATTTTATCTAAGGTGGGTAACATCAAAATGACAGCCATCTATCATTTTGCTGTATCTTCTTACTTTTTAAACCTATCAGAAAGAAAAGAGTAAAGAATTTGCTCTATTTCATACATACATAAAAGGTTTGAGCTCAGCAACCATATTGCATTTAAGATTGGGAAATTCTGCTGACTGGGTGATATAAAAAACAAAGTAGGGTGCTCATGATTTTTTGAAATGGGATGGGGATTGGAAAATGGGAATAAACCATATTCTGAAGTGTTCAAGAATTTACCCCTTGCATTGGTGACACTGCCACCCTGCCCCCCACGCTGGGCTAAGGCTGGGGATTCGCTTATGGTCCCATTGGTTGGAGTTAGTTACTTTCTAAGCCCTGGAAAAAAAGAAGCATAGTGCTCTGTGGACATAGAACAGGGTGCTGATAGTTTCATTCCCTCTTCTTCACTTTCTACCAATAGTCATTTTCATGGGTGCCCCAACCCTGGGATCTGGGGTTCCTTTTTCAGCAGTTTCTTTTCCTAAGATGTTTCTTCTCCAGAGCATTTCCTCCTGGGGAGGTGCGCTGGCATTCACATTCCTGATTTCTCGAATGGGTGATGTAGTCTCTGTTCTTCAGTCAGATCCAAGTTAAAGTCCGGGAATCCAAAGAGTTTGTTTAGTGGCTACTTTTTGGCCTATTCTGTGTAGCATATGCGTAAGCTTCCCTGATGGCTTATTTAATCTACTATCACCTAGTGCAGAGCCTAGTCCAAAGCTGGGGCACTTTTATTCCCCTATTTTCAAATCATGACAAGCAGAAATTATAAAATATTACTTCCAGTCAATTTTAAATCTTTTTTTTTGGTTTGTTTTAGATGCATCCTGACCCATATTTTCTTGGGTCATTTTCTCTTTTCTCTATTATTTCTATAATGTTTAATTATAGTTTCTTTTCTCCTCCTAAATGTAAGTGATGACATTTTTTATATAGCCAGTCCCTGAGACAAGTTAATGCTACATGTCTAATCTATTTCTTATACTCCCTGAGATTTATGCTGCAGCCTTTACAAACTGAAAATTGTCTCCTTAATACTTTTTTATTTCATTTAAGAAAGTAGGAGATGATTAACAGATAGTCTCTCATCATTACCTAGAAGTAGGCAGATCTTTTGATAGCTTGCCTCTGCTTATAGAGGGTTTGGAATTTTCAACTTGTTTCATTCTAATTAAAATTTATTTTGCTTTAGGACAATTTAACTCCACCAATCCAAGAAGTGGAAGTCCCAGAGACTGTGTCAGAGCCCTTTATCACTGTCTCAGCTCAACCCTGTTGTCTGATCTAGCTCCCCAGCGAGGATATGTTTGACATCAATTTCTTAGCCTCAAGTTCCAAAGAAAGGCCAGGTTCTCATCCATCTTGGAAGGATGACTTTGGCTTGTTGTCATTTTCAGTAAAAGGAGATGAGTACCCGAGGAAGAGAAACAAAAGAAAAGGGGGCAGAGCTCACCTATTGATGACAGTATTCATTTTAACTACCAATTGTACTTACTTCCTTCCAGGCAATACTCTAGCACATAGCCATCTAAACCTGCCGCACCGATCTGGTCTGGGGGCCGCCACTTCATTGTGACCGAGTTGTCAGTTACAGAGTCCACAGCCAGAAGGGTGGGAGGGCTGGTTACAGCTTCAAGGAGAAAAGAAACAGAGAAAGAAGAAATTAACCACATACTGTGGGCATAGGAATTGTGATAATATGGACTAGGAGACAAATAAAAATATCCCCAGACCCAATGCTTTAACAATGAGGACTGGGCCTCCCTGGTGGCACAGGGGGGTTAAAGTCTCAGCACTAGGAAGCTATCAGAAGCCACTGAGGCACAAGTTCAACCCCTGGCCAGGGAGCTTCCCACATGGCGCAGCAGACCTCTGCTGTCTCACCCGCTGCTCCCCTCAGCAGTGTATTTCAGTAGATCCGCCCGCTCTGCTCCCCACTCAGTCTCTGGTGAATCCTCTCACTCCCTGTACCTCTGGCCTATACCCCAACTCTTGTATGCATAAATAAATAAATATAAATAAAAAATAATAATAATGAGGACTCCGTGAGCACTTGCTGTGTGCATAAGTCAAGGTAGGGACATTTTTAGAAATGCTGCCACACTTTCCCTCCAATTTGGGAGGTTGGTGTGGGAGGCTGAGAAATGTAAAGAACTTGAAAAATGTGAAAGTTTGAGATCAAAATTTACCTTAACTCTTCAATACTAAAGTGTAACTTTTGTACTAACCTTTCTTTCTATTACAAAAAACCAGAATACAGTAAGTAGTGGAGACATTATTTTCTATTTCTATTTCTTTACCTTTAGTCAACATTTTTTGATGTGATTATAAAGCAAAGAGACTAATTTTCAAGTGTGTGCTATTGAATCGTTATCAATTTATCTTAATCATTGCAGTGTTCACACAGGAGCAGGGTTGTGCTTTCAGAAGATCAAGTGGAGAGGGGTTATATGTCAACAGGTTAAACTTCATGTTCTCAGTGGGAAGTAAGTATCAAACAGATACCCACTGCTGTTACTGGAATTCTGGTGATAAATTCAGGACCTACATTATAAACGTATTCAATGCCACCAAAGTTTTTTTTTTTCTTTAGACAGACAACTGCCCCTAATCACCTCTCACCTCTGCTAACTCACCACTCTAAGAAGCTCCCAGGTCTGCTCCAGTTCGAAGTGGGGAGGAAGTAGTCATAAATCTGGGGCAATGATCTCCATGACAAAGACATATTTTTCTTGACTTACCCAAAGGAACAAAAGGTTTGGAGGGCATACTGGGCTTGGAGATGCCAATGGCATTGACAGCGAAGACACGGACCTCGTAGGCAACACCCTCAATCATCTTCTTGGGCTCAAAAGTTGTTTCTTTGATGAGATCAAAATTCAGTCTCATCCATCGGGAGCTTTGTTTCTTTTTCCTTTCAATAAAGTACCCTACAGGTAACACAGAATGGAAACTGAGGATTTTCCTTGGTTTCCAACATTAAACTTTGTCAGATATTAGAAGTTCCTAAAATTTCCCAAATTCTTTGCACCTTAGGTGAAATAGTCAGGTGTGTATTTTAAATTTACCTTATTCCATCAGTTATTTAAGAGAGATTAGAAGCAATATAAATATTAACACAAAAATATGTAGATTAAAAATAATAGGGTTAGAAAAATTTAAATTGTAATAGGGAGAAAACAGAGAAAAATAGGCCACATATATATAGGCCACAGCAACTTCTACTGCTGCTATAAATGTGCAAGAGATTTGGTTCTGAGATCCAGCCATGTAGGTAATAAGGAGAAAATGACTAGTTTTGCACATTTCATTATTAGCAAGTAGAAAAATTTCTTGTTCCATAGTGGAAGCAAATTCTTCCAAATATTTAACTCTAAAAAGAATGTCTTCATAGAAATTATAGAATTCATAACTATATAAAATTAGACATTAATTGGCTCAAAGAGTTTAAAAATAGGCTTCTAATGTTTTAAAATTAGTAATTGAGTATAAATGTCAAACAAACAAAAAGAACAATCAGGTGATAGTCAATAGAATTATTTAAGTTTCCGCATTTAGAGAGCACCCCAAAATATATTCCAATTTAATGGATACTTAAAGTCATAGTATAATAGGCTTTCTTCTAAATACCACATTTTAAAAAGTACTCTCTGCTGAAGTATATAAAGAGTAACTCAACTCCAGGCAGTTCCACAGATGGACCAACATATGTTACCTAAGATTGGGGACCCTCCATCATAGACAGGAGGTTCCCAGCTCATTTTGCACCAGTCATCTCCCACATCTGACACATTTGGGGCCACTGGAGGATCAGGGATGTCTGTGGTGAAGAAAAAAAATAAAATAAAATAAAACAAGAGAGTATGTGCACAATGAAAAAAGTTAACTGGAAAATAAGTGCTTTGGTGATAATCACAGAAGTAGTTCTTTTCCCATGTTTACCCCAATGCACTTAGTAACTAATTTGGGCAAAAAACAAACAAGCAAAAAACCATGCTCCATATGAGATCAGAGAAGGTGAGCTCTGTAAGAATAAAGATAAAAATAAGAATCCTTTAGTGTTATACCATTAGAGAACAAGCTCCCATAGAACCCAAGGCTCGTGTTCTATACCTTGAAAATAGTAACTACACAGTTTTTGCTTAATGTCAAATGTTTGTTTTTCTTAGTGTACAAAGTGAACTTCTAGCAGAACTGAATCAAGAACTGATTATTGTAAATTTTTAACATCAGTTGGAAGACTCAAGGTGTTGACTAGCAGAAATCCAAGGCATAGCAGTAAGTTACCGTGTCTTCTAAATATAGTTCAGGGTCTGATATAGTGACCTCAGCTTTTGGTCAATTTGAAATGTGTTTCATAAGGGAAAACTAAAGTGAGATGAGGAGCTCATAAGATCTTGGACCATAATAATCTGCTGGATTCATTTCACTTGGTGTCAGGCTTAGAAAAAAATGAACTGAGGTGGTTGTTTCAGGATCAAGGTAAACCATACTCCTCTGTATGATAGTGATGTCAGAAGTTATTTAGCAATTATGCAACCCCAAATGGCTAGCCTCAGATACTCATGCCTGCATTAAGTCCTTTAGGCAAGAAAGAAGAGAAAGGAGAGAAAAGGGAAGAGAAGACACAAAAAAGTAGCAAAGGTAGAAAAAAAGAAGATGGTGATTTATAAAATAGAGCTATATAGTGTTTCTTTTTGCTGACTACCCTGAAAAGTTGAGAGAACCAAGAGCTGGCAAAGTCCATTTTGGATCTAGATGTGTCAACTTGATTCTCAAAGTTAGTTGGTCTAGAGGACTCACCCACAACTTTAATTTTGATGCTTGCATGAGCTTCCCCAGCTTCATTTTTCAGATTTATATGGTAGACACCAGAGTCGTCTTTTTCAGCTACATCAATAACCAGAGTGCTGCTGTCAGGATAAGACTCGGCTCTTATTCGGCCACTGCCTTCCATGATAGCCTGCAGAAGAAATAAAAAGAATGTATGAGCATCTTATAACATAGGTTGGTCATGATACAAATAGCTAAGATACATGTTCTTAGTTTAATCCTCTACCAGCTCTAAGGATGAAGTATTATCATCCCACACATGTATGAGAAAGCTGTGGTTCAAGGTCATATGGTTAAGAAGTGTAGGACTGTGATTTGACACCTAAGCCCACTAACCAAAGAGAAAGTGGAGGACTCAAAATACGAGTGCGAAAGTGTCATTCTAGGAGAGAGAAGTCTCTTTGCATATGCAATTAGAAAATCTTAAACTTATATCAGAAACTAGGTAATGATTTGTTCATTTCCTTAGGTTATCTTGAAAAGTTAAAAATACTGAGGAAAGGTAAAAAACACTGCAATGCTAAGTTTCCACACAACTTATTGAGTATTGATTTTTCCTTCCAATAGAGCATGCAAAATGGATAACTAATTTTGAAGTGAAATTGTGCCTTTATTATATTTTCTTTTCTCTTTCCCCTTCTTTATTTCCTTCCCCTTCTTTTCCTTTAATTCTTTCCTTCCTTTTCTATTTCCTTCCTTTCTTAAGCTAGAAATACAAAGCAGCCCTACATTTTTCTGATTATGACAATGACGGCCAATATAAAAAGAAGAGAAAGAGAGAAGATTAATGCCCAGCAAGGAAGATCAACAGCTGTGAAAGAATTCACCAGAGACAGTACGCAAAGTAGAAAGGGCAGATTTATTTATTACCCTGCTAGAAAAAAAGGGTGAGGCAAAAGGGTCTGTACCATGAGGGAAGTTTGAAGCCCTTTTTATACTCTGAACTTGTGGGCTTTCTAAGATTGAGGAGACAGGCCATGTGAGCTGCTGTCTACTGAAGTGTCAGACCGATCAGTCCCTGCAGTTTCTAGAATTTACATCAGCCTTAGGGGCCACAGGTTGGCTTTGGTCCTGTTTCCATAATAAGCTTTTGGTTCCTTAATCTGCCAGAGGTCTCAAGGTCTGGTTCCCATGGTAACTCTTCAGTTCCCCTTATCTGTTCAGAACTTCCCATCCCTGTCTCTAGGCAAGAAAGAGATTGAACTTTTAACCCTATAAACCCCAACGATCCTTTCATCTTCAATGTCTAAGTTATCAGTTGCATCCAGCGTGTGTGTGTGTGTGTGTGTGTGTGTGTGTGAATTTTATCTCAAATATCTTACAGTTTTCATCTCCAGAAGTGTGATTTGGGTTTTTTAATATCTTCCATGTCACACTTAACTTTGTAAACACGTAAAACCTTTAAAATTTATACTCAACATGGTTATTTTTATGTCCTTGCTGATTTTAATATCTGTGTGAGCTCTGCATTGGTTTCAGTTTCCTTTTATCCTCATAATGGGTTGTCTTTCCTTGTTTCCTTCTTTGTCATAATGTTTGATGAGATGGAAATCATCATGAATTTGATCTTGATATTTTTGATTTCTTATACATGATCTTGAGTTTTGTTTTGGAATGCATTTAAATTATTTGGAAATTGATTGAGCCTTTTAGGACCTTTCTATGATTTATGAGGTGGCTCCAGAACAGTGCTCAGTCTAGAATTAATTATTCCCATGAGGAGGCAAGGCCTTCCTGAGTCCTCTCCTCCAGGCACTGTGAATTGTGAGGTTTTCAAATCTGGTGGGGGGAGGGGGACAACATTACCCCTGGCTGGGTAAGAGCCAGTCCTCTTCCATTCAGACCCTTCAAATGGTTCTGTCCTGTCTTGAGTGGTTTCCTCACAACTGCTTCCTGATCTCTGCTGAATACGGAAGTAACATACTTTGCAGAGTTCTAGGTTTTTCTCTCTGTCTAACACTCTTGTCAGGGATGTGGCCTGTGAACTCCAGCTGCCTTGGTCTCCTTGTGTGAAGAGACCTCACAACTTCTCCTTGTGTGAAGGGACTTCACAGCTTCCACTGGGGTCTTATCTAGGTGCCTCTTCCTTGCACCCCTGCCTGGAGACTCCCTCAAGGAAGGAAGCTGGGACAATTACAGGGCTTTCTTCATCTGTGCCCCATATTCCCAAGCCATTGCCTTTCATTGTCTGATACCTAATGTTCAAAAAGCTATTGTTCACGTATTTTGTCTATATTGGGGGTTATTTTAGGACAGTGGGTAACCCCGATTCTTCTTACTCCATCTGGTTAGAAATGGAAGTCTTAAGTTCTGCTTTTTAAATAGAAAACATTTTCTCTAGGAAGTCACAGACACACTTGAGTTCACACTCCTCTCCCACCCCGAAGATCTTCATTCTCCTCCTGACTCACGCTGTCACCTGGCTTTCCTCTGTTCCTCCATCACATCAAGCTCATCCCTCCCCTGGCCTTCGCAGTTACACTGCCTGGACCTGGAAATCTCCCCCTGGATCTTCACATCATGGATTCCTGGTTATCATCTGTAAGGTTGTCATCATTTACCAGGCAGACACTCACTAATCATATTTCCCTGGGATTTTTTTATTTTTTATTTATTTTTTAATTAATTTATTTATTTTTAAAGATTTATTTTTTATTTATACATACAAGCTGGGATACAGGCCAGAGGCGTGGGGCGGCGAGAGGGTTCACCAGAGACGGAGCGGGTAGCAGAACAGGCAGATCAGAAATACACTGCTGAGGGGAGCAGCGGGCGAGGCAGGAGAGGTCTGCCGCGCCATGTGGGATTCTCCCCGGCTGGGCGTCGAACTCACATCGCTGCTGCCGACAGCTCCACAGCACAGCGCTTAACCGCTGCGCCACCGGGGAGGCCCGATTTTTCATTTTTTAAATCTCAATAGTATTTACCAGCTGAAGTAGTTTTATTTATTTATTTGATAATTCAGTGCAATTTCTCTTCCACCCCACTCCCCATTCCTGACACCCATTAGAATGAAAGATGGTATCTTGTTCACTGTACGTCTAGTACACACAGTAGGTGGTCAGAAGTACGGAAAGTCAATGAATATTAGATTTGCTTGAAAGTTAGTTACCGTTCTTTCTCAAAGGAATTGCATCTGTGACATACCCCATATGATGATTTGTCTAACAGGACGAGGACTAGGATGGACAGTGAATGAGTGAGTGAGTGAGTGAGTGAGTGTCTGTATATGTAAAACAAACCTTATCTGCGCGGCTCCAAATGCATTTAGGGGGTGGTTCTCCAGAGACGGGAATCTCAAGACGAAGTTTACTTCCTGCAATCACTGTCACCGTGTTGTCAGGACCAAGGCCATCCAGCTTGATTTTAGGAGGATCTGGAACATGACATCATACAGCCTTTGTACCAAACAGTCACGGTTGAGTGAGTATCTGGGCTAGTTCTCAACCAGTGTTAAACAACAGCCAGTGTTCTATCTGGCCCCCCAAAATGAGGGGTCAAGGTAGTTGGTTCCAAGGACCTTGCAAAACTAGTTCATTATAAGACTTAAGAATATATTATTATGATTATTGATTAATATGAATTTGTGCAGTTTTTCTTTAAATATGAGATCATTTTGAATAAGTTATAACTGCATGGTAGACAAAAACAAACAAATAAGAACACAACTCTGCAATTATTTCTTTTATCTACTCACCAATAACATGAACTTTGGCAGACAGAGTAATAGTGTAAGCGTCTGGTGCAAATACATATTCACCTTCATCCTCAAGGAGAGCATTGGCTATCACTAACTTGTGGATTCTAGGGAAATGAGAAAAATATATTTTTGTAAGACTTTGCAAAGATTTAGATTGTATATGGCCCAAATAGAAGACACACCTGACCTTTTTCTCATTGGAGAGAGAGAGAGAGAGACTTTATTTTGGACTATGAAATTAAATTTATGACTACAATGACTACAAAATTATGACAACAGACAACAGTCTGTTATTTCTTTTCTCATCCAATAGCTTTTAAAAGGCTAAAATACAGCATCTTATTAATTGCCATACACTTTAATATTCCAGGAATTACTAAAAATAATCTTGACTTTGGCTTTAAATGCAAACCAAACAGCAAAAGATTTTAACTTTATCATGAACCTCTGAATAACTGACGGATATCATAGACCTATGGACCCTCGCTTAGGAGAAAAGCATTTTCTGTGATTTGTTTTTTGTTTTGGGTTGTTTTTTTTTTTTTGCTTACAATTTCAGAGGATTTATACCTTCTGCCCCAGCACCCAGAAGTTCATTCATGATCTCCTAATGCTACATGGATCCAAGGTTAAGAACCCTTGCTTAGCCTAGGCTACCCCGATTGCTAGGCTATTAGGCCCTTCCCATCCCAAACTGTTAAAAGGTAATGGGATACTTATTGGTTAGGGACAATTATTCCATTTTTACAATTTCTTCAACTGGAATTCAGCATCAATACTCCAACCTCACATTTAGACGGAATGAATCAGTCAATGAGTTTTGAACAGACAAAGCATCACATTGTAAGGTGCAGATACAGGATCACAGGTAAGGCATGATGTGCAATAAATAAATCACACATTCTTCCTACTTGGAAGCAAGTGATCAGAAACAGATCCTCTTCTTATGACTGCTCTCCAGAAATCCTTACCAAATCTGTGATATAGGAAGTGGAGAGGTAGCAATAGGAACCAGCCCTCCCTTACGTAGTACCTGGTTTGCTTACCTTCCTTTGTGAACAGCCTTTACGCGGTCACTCTCTTGAACTGGCAGGCCATTTTTAGTCCATTTTCCTGGTATGGCTTCAGAGATTTCACACTTCAAGCAGACTTCTTTTCCAAGTTGCACAGTCTGATCAGTCAAAGGTGTCAAAATCTTCAGAGGTTTCACTACCAGAGGAGAGATGATTATTAAGTGCCAAACTCAAAGATCAGGCAAGCCAAGATGGTGTCATTTCATAGTGTTACAGTCAGTTTTGCTATAATGTTTGTTTTGAAAAAAAGAATTTGCTCCAATGCAATTAATGCATTAGGGGACAACCGGAGCATAACACAAATTTCATGTCTGATTAGGCATTATTTCATTCATGAGAAAGACTAGGCAAATCCAGAAAACTGCAGTTGAACTGAGCCAGGTAGGACCAACTGCAACCAGCAGAACAGAACCAGGTAGACCTGTTTACATGCACACACACACACACACACACACACACACACACACACACACACACCATACACCTACCAGCTAACTCAGTATGGGCTACTATATATTAAGTATGACAAAAGCCACACACACACACATCAGAGGTTGCATTATCCTTCCAATTTTATGTACTTTCCTTCCACCACTACATGACAGCTCACAAACTGCAATGCTTTTGACACCACTTCCACAAACAAACTTCAGGTCTTTTCAAGGCCAAGTGCCATATTTCACTTATATGGTGCATACAATTTTTAGGTCAATAATGGATCACATAAGCAATGGTGATCCCTATATATAAAACCTAGGTATGTGAGAGTCTATACCATCTAGGTTTGTGTAAGTACACCCTATGATGTCTGTGCAACAAATAATCAACTAATGATGCACTTCTCAGAATATATCCCCATGGTTAAATGACATGGCTGGTATTGTGGTATTTATTATCCATATAATACATGTAAAACTATGCTACCTTTTTTTTACTAGGATCTTTTTACTTGTTTTTCTTTAATGTGTTGCTGACAAAATTTTTGAGTTTTGTGATCATCATCCCACTTTCTCCATTAGTTCTATGATTTTTCCCCATGACTTATATGGTGTAGTGATTTTCAGAAATGCCTACTTTACCTTATAGCGTGACTGACAATAATTGTTTACCTAGGTTTAAATGTCAGATAAGGATCTGCCTATGGTTGAGAAACTTTTGATATAAACAAAATGGTCACAATTCCATGAAACATAAGGAATGTGATTGGAAGACTTCTGAATAATTTAATGGTTATATGAATTGAACTTTAATAAGAAGCACAGAAGCAGGATTTCTGCTCGGCATGTATGACCAATCTTTCTGCTATATTTGCTATTTAAATTTTTATGGCTCACTGAAAGAGGTAACTGCCTTTGAGAACTAACTACCACTAGGGGGCATTAGAAGGTGAACACAGACCTCAGTGGGTCAGACTTCTGAACCCAAGTAATTAGCAAATGAGTTTTTAACATGTTCTCATGGGAGCCCTGTTAATTTGAGTAACTTTCCTCTCACCTAAACTGTAGTTGCAGAATAATGAATGGTCATTTCATGAGTAGATAGCAGGTTCACCTATTTTGAAGTAAACATTATCAGATCTCATATATAAATATTTACCATATACGTTTGTGGGATTAGAATATATCATCACCATCTGGGTAACTTCTCTGGCATGTTACTTTTGTACTTCCTTCCCAATATTAGTATTCTGCTACTAAATTGAGTAGTCAGTTTCTTTCTCAGAGACCCTGATTGCTATGACATAGACACTCAACTGAAATGGAATCCAATTTTACGTTTTTACAATTGCCACAGGTAGGAGTCAGCTAAATTGAGAATTTCCTAAAACTGAGTAAACAAACACAACACCATCGATAAGGCAACTTGGAAGACATCCAAGAAAGTCTTACTTACAGTCGACACTAAGTTTAGCAGATGATTGTCCTCCTGTTGTCATTACAGAATATTCTGCAGTGTCAGACTTTGTTGCTCCTTCTATGATCAAAAAGCGCTTTTTGCCCTCACTTCGAAACTTATATCGTGGGTTGACACCAGGGATGATCTCTTCACCATTCTTAAACCTGTGTTAAAACAGATTATAAAGTTTTTTTTTATAAAAGACTCTAGAGAAGGTGGTCCTTGTACTTGTTTTCTTGCTGTATTCCAGTGTTTTGCAGTGTCTGGCAGATACCAGATAATCAAGAATTATTGGTTGAATTAAAGAATGTCTGAATCAATCTATCAGTGGATCAATATTATAGTAAATACTGTTTGAAAAGTTACATTAAAAAGTAAGACCTCTCTTTCCATTGAAGGTCAATCGGAAGAAGATAAAAAGGGTAGGTATTACCTCTTGGCACATATTTAGTAAGAATAGTGTTGTTTAATGCATTATAAAGACAGCTCTGGGGTCAGGCAGAGCTGGCTAGTCTTGAATCATCCATTTATTAGGGCCTACTTCCCTACATCTTTACCAATATTAGTTTCCAGATTTTTTTTTTCCAGTTTCATAGGTGAAAAAACCACTACCTTTGTATAGTTTGCTACCATCTCTACGAACACAAATGAGGTTGAGGGGTTTTTTGTTTGTTTGTTTGTTTGTTTTTTCATATGTGTAAAAACCATTTCCTGTTCTCCAAACAATGAGGGCAGTTTTGGAAAACATGTTAAAAACAGACTTTAAGAAAGTTACCATTTTACATTGGCATCATCTTCAGACACCTCACATTCTAACTCCACTCTCTCCCCACAGTAAGCAGTTGTATCTTCCAGTTGTTTAGTCACCATAATTGGAGGTTCTGGTGTAGAATAAAAAGGAGAATCAGAATCATTAAATGGTCAAGGCCTGCCTCATGACCTGGGATTTGTTCACAGATGAAACACCAACCGTAAGAAAGTATCATCTACCACAAAGAAAAACAAAGAATATGAATTCATATGAATGTTAGGAGGTAGGTTTTGATGCCTTTTCTTAGCAAAGTAAGTAGCTGGAAATCCTGGGTATTTTCCCAATTTTTTAAAATACTCCAAATCAAATAAGTGATTGTTCTAGAGAGCAAACAAAACATTTATCAGATACCCTTTGGGTAAATAAGACAGGTGATAGATAATTCTAGTGAAGGAGTATCTATAATTCTAAGATTCTTTGATTTTGGTTTTATATGGATGATACAGATGTCTTAGCAAGTAAGGGCCCTCAACTCTCAGAGCCGACCAGGTGCCCTTTTACTAACAAACTGGTTTCTAGAGAAATCTATTGGTTATCAGCTGAGTGTGTGAAATGATTAGCCAGTAGACTATTTTGGGTCAGAAACTCTAACTAGAATAATCATATCATAAGATACTGCTTTCTCAGTCAAAATCACAAATAATTTTCACCCAACAGGTTTTTTCCTAGTCTTCAACAAACTTGAAGATGAACTAAGACTCATAATAACACCAGTGTAGAAGAGCTTCAGTGTAGAGGCAATCTAACACCCAAGCTAAATTATTCCCAGAGTAAACACTACCTCTGCTCGGGAGCTCAGAGCGCACCCTGTCACTTTCATTTTGATCACTACCCTTGGGCTCTTGGTGACTGCAGTAAAAGATTTCACGTTACCTCTCACAAAGAGCTCAGTGGAACATTTCTCATCACCGGCTGTCACATAATACTCTGAATCATCCGTCAGCTGACAGTTATTGATAAACATGATCCTTTGGTTTCCTTTATGTTCAAAGATATATCTGTTTTAAATAGAAGGATGGAAAACAGAGTGTCTGTGAACTTGATTTTATTCTTTTCTATAAAGCCAGTAAATTTGGCTTAAAATTTGGTGTTTGGTGTTGACAATCAGGGATATCATTTTGATTGGTCATTTATGTAGCATATCTTACGTAGTTGAATTAATGTCAAACATGAAACCAATTTTTATCTTTAAGTACATAATGTAATATACATGCACATTTGATTTAATTTTGTTATAGAAGTTTTTTTATTCCAAATCTGTCAATACTTGCATATTTGCTATTTAATTTTTTAGCCCATGGTTGAAAAATAGGTTTGGTTGAGATTATCAGAGAAGTTTTTAACTGTATATATTGAAAAATGAGCAACTCATCGACTTTATGGGGGACAGAGACTTGATTTTATTCACTGATTCAGTGATTCTACTCCTAGCCTAGTGCAGTAACACAATAGCTTTTGTTAGGTGAATAGATGCTTATACAATTTGAGCAATAATATGAATTTAATCACTAACAGAGTAATTCTACAGAATGATATTTTCTTAAATGAACTTAAGCACTAGTGCTATCAGAGTATAGTTAACATTTAGTAAAAACAGTTGAGTATTCAGAAACAAAAAACTAAATGACAAGATCACAGAATTTAATAATCTGTGATCTGGATTATAGATGGGCATATGAGGATGTATTAATGGAATGAAGAAAAAGTTCCTATTTGAGTACTTCTCAAAGGCTCCAAGAACAAAACACTAAACATTTTATAGGTAAAAACAACCAAACAAAATTGTATTTTAGGTAACTTCTGACTGCCTTCAAGAGATTTCTACCAGACACAAACATTCATAACACAGTCACTCTGTCGGCATGATCACATTAAGAAATTGGAAACCACCTAATTGTGCTCCAGAGGTGACAGATTTTCAGGATTTGTAAAAGTGCATGTAGCTCCTATTAATTTAAAAAATATGTTGGAATTGAAAATGTCTCGTGCGCAGAAGGATCTCTATAAAGTGGTTTCATAATGGACAAGAGATACCATCCAACATCAGGGATTAGTGTGTCTCCTTCATTTGAGAGAGGGCCAAGAAATAATAAAACACTGGCTTTAGATGCTATTTGGAAAAACAAAAGCTATCTAATTTTGAGATGCAATTCCAGCTGGCACATCACATAGTATTTCAAATTTAAAAAACTATTTTATAAAACTGGAACAAGTTTGGAAATGCTCTGAAATGATCACTTAAACCTATAGTGACACAAAGCCACAATTGGGAATCACTTGAATAGTTTGTGTAGAATTAAAACAAAAATAAGGTTTAATTTATAGCACTGTAGTGTTAATGGTTTCAAAATCCATGAAAAGTGACTTAAATTTTTACTTTTCCTCCATATGACTTTGCATTATAAAGACATAACCAAAAAGTGCTTTTATTTCCAGGCAATCAAATCAAACTACTATTTGAATTACTTATGACTATTACTGGTTATTTATAAGACTCACTTACTTTGTACTGGGCCGAATTTCTTGACCATTTTTAAACCATTTCACCTCCAAATTTGGATCTGTCAATTCCACAGCAAACCTAACTTTGCCACCTTTATCAATCTGATATGCAGGATCAAGAATTTTTGAAAAAGCTGGTAGAGAGAAGGAGCAAAACTGTATTAGCATGTATACAGATGTATGCTATGAATTTAAATAATCAATACATGTATGAGAAACCCAAACCACATGAAAAATTGAGAATTGAAAAGAAAAAAAATAGGAGGCTTCCAAATCACCATTTATATTTTAGGATCTGTGGAACAGTATAAATTTAATTCTGTGTCAACTTATATACAATAAGTTGGCCTGAAAATCCTAAAGAGAATCTGTATGTTTTTGGAATAAACATAAGAAGTAAATTATTGAAGAAGCTTTAAAAATGATTGTCCTCATATGTAGAATACAGAGGAAAAAATAAAGGATCAAACAAAACTAAACCAAAACAAACCCTATAAACCTGATTGCAGAATTGAGGCTACCAGAGGGGGCGCGCTAACCTGCGCTCTTCTTCTCCACCCTGCGCATGCGCTTGAGCCGCTTGAGCATCCCGCGCAGGTCAGTGATGCCATACTGGAAGGCGATCTTCTCATACTCATTGGGGTTCGCATTCTTTAGCAGCTCCCACACGTCTATCTCAGGTTCTTCCTCCTGCTGCTTCACCTCCCTAACGGGAACAACCATTACCTAGTTTAGTAGCATGCACTAGCCCTTAAAGTCAGGAATGTGGTACCATTGAGTTAAAATACTGTTTAAAACCTGAGGACTTAAAGCCAAGAAAAAAAGTGTACTTGCTCAGCTTGAAGTCTCTGGGAAACGTCTAGATATTTAAAGATCAGATACATGCAGGAATATTAACGCTCTCGTTTTCTGAGTTAAAAACACAGTGTTAGGAGCAGAGGAGGTTAACAGGATATACCCTGAGGATATTTTACTAATTTTCAACTTGTAAGTCTACTTATAAGGTGAGATTTTTTGAGGAATTTAAGACAGTTTTCATCCAGGAAATGGGTATTGAAATGATTTTGAAAAATGGACTCACAGTGAAAAGATTTAAATTTGGCATTAAAGAAGAAAAATAATCTCTACCTTCATTGGTATATATACCTTATGAGACAGTTACAAATGCAGTATTCCAGACCCTTTGGGGTTTTGAAAAAAAAATATTTCCCTCCCACTTTGTAACTGTGCACATTTTTTTCCTGTTTTATTTTAAATACAAAAATATTTGAGACCACTATAAAACAGTTTTTGTTTTTCATATTTTTTCATGTATATACCTTTTTTTAAAAGATTTATTTATGCATAAAAGCTGGGGTACAGGCCAGAGGCATGGGGCGGTGAGAGGGTTCACCAGAGACAGAGTGGAAAGCAGAACAGGCAGATGGATGGAAATACGCTGCTGAGGGGAGCAGCAGACGAGGCAGGAGAGGTCTGCCACACCATGTGGGAATCTCCCCAGTCAGGTGTCAAACTCGCGTCACCGCTGCCGACAGCTCCACAGCGCAGCACTTAACCGCTGTGCCACCAGGGAGGCCCTCTATACTTTTTAAAAGATTTTTTTTTTAATGGAGAAAATGAGGCCAAAATTTCTCATACTTCACATTGAAAACTTTTTGGAAGCAAGTTGGGTATAAATCATAAAAATGTGTTAAACTGTAAAGAAAATGCCCTAGGGTTTCATGAATAAGGGAAAGTCACTTCTCAGTATAATTATCAAATTCAAGACCCCAGTTTTGATCACTAAAGAACATATATGACATAAAAAGAAGATTGTGATTTAAAATACATAATATTTAAAGTACATTTGCTCAGGAATAAACACTCTAGGGAAAGAAAGGACACTCTTTAGGGTTACATATGATTGCATTGTCACATTAGTTACATCTGTTTCAGAGTTTCTTGCGGAAATACTGGAACGCAGTAATGGGGGGGAGCTAGAGTATAAATATTAATAAAGATTTTAGGGTGGCATTAGGTAATGATGAATGACTTCTGAGTATCAAATTTTCATTGTCATCTATATGCCTGGTGGAGGAAGATGGTGAGACAAATCTGGAAAAATGGAAGGAAGTGAGAGTCATTGGTCCATCAGAAATCTTGGTGGGAAGGACTAAACAACACCTTTAGGCAATGTGCCTCCTAAAAACTCAAGACACAAGTAATATCTTCAGCTCACTGAAATGATAACTATTCTTCTATTAACATGGGGATGTTGAAAAACTTGAAAAAATAGTCCTCAAGTTGGAATATTTGTAATAATTTGCCAGATATACTAATTCTACTGCTTGATTTCAAATACATCATTTAGAGGAAGTCTTGGGGAATTGCAACTAATATGTGTTTATTTGTACATATATATATATTCTCTATAGGTGTTTCCTCAACCCACTTTAATAATGATCTGTTTTTGTCACAATCCAGCTTACATTTACTTAGTGTCCAAACTGTGAAGTTACATGCTAGAGGGTGTTAAATTTGTATTTCAACTAAGAATTACACACATACACATTTCAAGTGTCTCCCTGACACCACTGAAATAATTTAAAGATATCTAATTAGATATAAATTAAGTAGCTAACAGGAGGCACAAATCAAACACTGAGCCATATCTAGTTCCATAAGGGGAATAGGTACATGATGGAAGCAGATAGGAAAGGCCATCATTTTCAACGTAACTTCTTAAATCAATTTAGATGATAGATACATGTACAAATTACTCATCATCCTCACCATTTCCCCCTGAAAATCCCCAAATACACCTCTACAACATTCTCAATCTTATCAAATTTTATATAAGAACACCAGTGACCTCTAGCCAGTTCCTTCCTTTCTTTCCATCACTTGACTGAATCCAAAATTACAAGAAGCATTCATCATTTTGTTCTGGAATGTAACACCAAGGAGACTCTTGCATTTCCTTCATTCATCCAACATATCTTTATTTACCGTGGAGGTTACATATGGCCTATTTGCATGGCTATGTTAACTAACAGAAGAGAGAAAAAAATCCTAATTTCTATGGACCTCTGATTCCTTTCCAAGATTTGGGATAGATCTATATAATATCACAGTACTTTCATCTACATCAAAATTTCTATAACTTAATGAGATACAAAGCAGTTATAAAAATTTTGTGTAGAATAAAACTTTCAAGTATTTATATAGGTCATATCCCATAACAAGATCCTGCCCAAAAGATCTACTCTGGCTTAGCTAATGTCCATCTGAAATTAGCTCTGTCCAGAGCAGGGAGATCTTTTGTTGTACAGAGATGTTGTTCATAATGAATTTATTCTGATAGAGATATTGCCACACAATTTTGGAGGAGTAGAAATGTTAACTATGTGTCACAACCACAATGAAAACACATGCAGTTCACACATTAGTAAGAAAAAGCAATGATTTCTAAAGTTATACTGGTGGATTAGTATAGAATAGTAAATGAACCGTCTTATGTTAATAACAATCTAATTATGAGCAAAAGTCATAATTAGGAGATGTAAAGAAAATGAGAACTGAAGACATGTTGCTGCCCTTTTGTGAATTTTTTTTCTTTAGTAATTTTGACCATTAGAAGATTTCATTTACTGTGAAAACTACTGGTAGATGGATCTGTTCTTTTTCTCTTTTTGCCTGAAATAAGAACATGGTGTTTAACAGTTTACTATGTCACATTCTTAATGATCGAGTGTGTGTTTGTCTCTTTACAAATGTAGACTTTTCAGGGAAAATGTCACATTTCCTTGTGGCAGTGAATATTTGATTACTACTGTAAGCCACACCTTTAACATTTATTTATTACATTTTAAAAGGACAGGTTTATTAGGAGAAGAAGAAAAAGAGATGCTTGCATGGTTACAGGTGGGCAGAGAGCTGCCTCAGGCTTTTAACATTTAATTTAATTCTCACAATCGTTTCAATAATTAATAATAATAATTAATTCTCATAATAAGTGTTTATTCTCCACTTCGACTAAAGTCATGTAATTAGTAAACTGTAGATGAGATCCAAATCTACCACTACCATTTTCCTCCCATAAATATGGATCCATTCCTTTCTGTATACTGGGCACTGGACTTCTTTTCCTCACATTACCTCCCATTATACTCTACACAATATTTATATTCTACTACGAAATTTAGAATTTTTCCTGGTAGAGTAAGTCATTTCCAGGGTAACAAAGTTCTCTAGACTTTCTAGTGTGAATCTGTGTTATAAGCTGAAGCATCAATTTCTGAGACAGAGTCAGAGTGATAATTCTTTTTTTAAAGACTTATTTTTTAATTTATTTATGCACATAAAAACTGTGGTATAAGTCAGAGGTGTGGGGGTTGAGAGGGTTCACCAGAGACAGAGTGGGGAGCAGAACAGGGAGATCAATGGAAATACACTGCTGAGGGAAGCAGCGGGTGAGGCAGGAGAGGTGTGCTGTGCCATGTGGGTTAGCTCCTTGGCCAGGGATCGAACTAATGCCACAGTGGCTGGCGATAAGGGGGTCAGAGGAAGTGAGCAGACTCAGAAAAGGGAAGCTGATTTATCAATAGTTTGCTGTGTTGCCTCTAACTAGTGACCAGGGAAGTACTTGACATCTCTGGTCTTTGGATTCACACCTGAAGGAGGAAGAGTGAGGCTCAAGTAAAGTCATTTCATATACTATTGCTTTAAGTTAATTTGAGGAATTAATAAATATAATTGAGGCTACTGATTATTTGAAGTGTCCAAAGGAGAAATGATGTACTAATACTGCCAAAGTCTATTGGTTGGGTAATGTTCATCAGTAATTCATAAATTGTATATTTCTGATCTTAAACTAAATGTTTAGAGCTGGGGTGATTTTTTTTCCCTCATGAGGACTTAACTAAAGTCACCCAACTACACAGAAAATAAAGCCCAGTTTATCACTATTTGTAATTTGTTGTGAAGCATATTTAAATTTATGTTTCTTTAATAACCATAGAAAGCACTAATGTAATTAAAAGTAAACCTCAAGTTAAATGAAAATTGATATCAATGTTGTAGATTTTTAATTTTTAATTGTTTTATTCTGTTTTTTCACACATTTTCTAGGTGAACAATAACCCCATCAAAAATCCATCTTTGTTGCTTCTGCACTAGTGTAAATAGTAAGATATGCATGATTTTATATATAATACATAAATATATTAATAATTATGTATAGCAAGGACATGGACAAAAATCTTATAAAATGGTGATGTACTAATTATACATAATGAAATCTGTAAATTTTATTATGAGAACAGTGTTAAGAAGTGTGAGTTTTTGGGGTAGAAAAGGGCACAAGGTACCATGGTGATGGGTCACAGGTGAACTGGTGCTGGGTTACCCAAGGGGAATACACAATGTAAAAGACATAAATAACAATAAAAAAAAGTGTGAGTTTTATTTCCATATTACTACCACATTTTATCACCTCTAAAATTTTATCACTTTTGTGTTTGGCATTTTCTCTTTGAAATAAGGATGTGTTCTATAATCTACAATGTGCCATGGCAGACTATTTAGAGCAATGTTTTTCTTGCTCAAAAGTGGTATAGCTTTGATGAAATGCAGCAAATCACAAATACTATATTAAAGGAAGTCTAACACATATTATATATATATGTTATAAGGCATATATATAAATATACATACACAGACATACATACATATATACATACATCTCCACCTGCAGTGATTTATACCAAAACTGCGAAATCGATTTTTGTTTTTGGTCAAATATCAAAGGCAGGACAATGGAGACTAGTTATTCAATCATGATGGAGAATCATGATTGAAATGAGAGAAATAGTAAGAAAATGAGAGGTTTCTAAGTATTTAAGTCTTCTGTCTCAGTTTTCAATCTCCTCATCCCCAACTAAGAAAATAAGTGAAGACTCATGAAACATTTTATAAGAACTTAAAAGCATCAGCTAAAATTTTAAGTGATTAGTATGCAGCTGTTTTTCTGTCTCTTAGTTGACTCGGTTATATTCTATACACACATTTTTAGAAATGAGAAATTCTTTGAAAAGCATCCACTTAAAATGACTTCTCTGAGTGGGTATCTAAAGGGTTTCCAGGCCACCACGCCTCATCCATCGCTTGGTTCTCACCTACGTTTCAGGAGACCACTAAAGTCAAGTTCTCCTGCATCCTCTTGACCTTCTCCACTGTCATTAACAAAAGAGAAGCAGATCTAGGTTTACTGCTGAGACACAGACACAACAGTTTCCCCCAAACACTCTGCATGTAATGTATATGCAATTTTGTACTGGCACACAGCCATGGGGCTAAATCAACACAAACTATTCCTTTTCACACAAGTGACATTTTACATTTTTGGAGTATGTACCTGTGGAAAAGTAAACACCAGGAGCTTGTGTTACTCTATGATTTTAGAAGACACGTTTTTGTTGGTTGCATATATATATATATATATATATATATATATATATATATATATATATATATATATATAAAACTTGGATTTGTGTTAAAACAGTAACACAAATGCTTTTAAGCTGAGCAACACAAAGTACTTTGTTTTTGCAAGTGGGGGCTTCAGAAACCTACCTGTGTAAAAAGCAAAGGACTTTTGTTGATCTCTGTTCTTCAGGTAAGACAGAGATTGGCTTGAAGGACGAAGTGCACCAATGTCAAATATGTAAATACAAAGCTTATAGTCAAAGATAACCTCTTTGCATCCATCAATGGAAGAATCAGATGATGTAATACAATATAACATAAAATAGAGCTAGTGCAGAACTTTTTAAGACACATTCCTTTATATTTTAAAGGGAAATAATTATGAACCTTTCATTTTCTTGTTAATATCACTATCTTTTAACATGTATTTTTTGAAAAATTTCTTATCGAACAAATCCTTTCTTAGGAGTTTTAGAAAGTGTTTTCCTGTAGAGAGATGCATCTTAAATTAGGCATGCAGCCATCTTCATGATTCCATGTAAACTCTAACTAGAAGCTGTGGACTGACATTTAAATGGCACTACATGTTTACTTACATGTTTAATTTTTTAATGAAGATTTTGTTTCCTGCTCTTTACAAATGCTTGTTATGGTGTTTAAGAAAAGACTCTGTAGGTTTAAAAACAATGTGCTTAACATAAAAGTTGTAAGAATTGAACGCAAATCATGTGTTTTAAAAATTTCTTTAACAGAAGGCATTTGGAGAAGAACTTTTGAGTAAACACATCTCTGCTCTTTTAAAGCACAAAATTTTGTAGACTGTGTCTCTCCTAAAACATCCTTCTACATGGTATGTGTGTTGGTTTAGATCTTTGCTCTTGCTGAACCCGAGCTGAAGGAAAGGTGAAGGGGAGTAAAAAAATTGGAAAGTTATGACTTCAAAAAATACCAATGGGCAGGTAAGGTAATATCAAATATCTTTTTAACGCAATTCAAGTTTTTACTTTTTTTCATAATTTAGGAAGGAAATATGCCATTTATTAACAAACTAATTCATCGTTTTGAAACAGTTTGGGACAACTATTCAGCAAAACCATGTGGATTTTGTTTTAGGGACAATGAAGCATTTACTCTCATTCATGAATTCATATTATGGAAGAATTTAGAACGGAGAGTGAAACAATGGCACCTGGTTTTTCAGCATTAGCAGTCACAAAATAAATAAAATAAATATCTATATTTTCTTTCTATAGTGTTCTTTATTCCAGTGAAATCTGTGGTCTTTGATTAGGATAATCCAAAATTTAAACAGTGCTAACTTTAGTAAGTAGCTACTTAATTATGACTTTCTAGAACACGGTTTGATAACTCCGTGTTTCTAAATGAAAAGCCGTGTAAGAGTTCTGACATTGCTTAACATATGCTATGGGAGGCATGTGCCTTTACATATCTATTTTTTGGCCATTTGGTGGGAAAGAATGCAATTAAGGAAGAAGTAGCAATAGGTGAAAAGTGTGTCTTTATAAGGCGTCTGTGAAACCCACAAAATCTAGGAGCTTCACCATCACGGGAATATTCAAAACAATAATCAACATATACTTTATTAGACATCAAACCCAGGGCTTTCCTAGAACATTAAATTTTGAAGATATGGTAAGTGTGACTATAGGGAAAAGAGTTGTTTTCATATGGAATATGGAATGAGATGGAAGGGAAAGTTTGTTTTCAAAATCCTAAACTTCCATGTCATAAAATAACTACCTAGACCCACTTTTGAAGTTACCTTCTCTTGAAAGCAGATCTGATGTCAATGTTTGGAGTAGTCCCAGTAGATTCTGTGAAAAGGAAAGAAAGCAATAAAATAAATACCCACGAAGAAGGCAGTTTCATGGTTCTCCTGGATGATTGGGCCACTGAGTCTCCTAACCTCACCCTCCCTTATTCTCAGTCATTCTGGAGACTTCAGATTATACCTAACTGGGTGTCATTTGACCTACCTACCCATGGAATCACTTGAAGAACTTAAAAAAAAATGCTTCTTGATTTCCCTGTTGGGGATTTGTTGGGGACCAGATCAGGGATGGAACCCAGAAATCAATATTCTTAAAAAGACCATCAGATGATTCTCAGAGATGCTGACCAGGCTGCAGAAGCACTGTTGAGAACTAAATTCCCACTTAGTAAGGAAATCTCACCAGAAATCTCGACCCATGATCATTTAACCTCTCAGAATGAATCTCACAACCTTCCCACGCTGTCCACTCATTTCCATGACAGAGCTCACGCTACGTTGAGACAAAACTCACCTTCTTGTAATTTCCACCTTTTGGTTCTCATCTCACTCATCAAATACATGGGAAATGGCTTTTTCTTTCTGTGTGACACTCCTTCCCTATTTATAACAAGTCACCTATACCTGACCTCCATCACCTACACATTCAAACTAAATAAGGCATGGTTTTTGGATTCTTCACCTTCCTTGGTTACCCTGCTCCAGAAGAGACCCAGGTTAAGGTATGGGGCCCACGGCCAAAGGTGTTACTCAAACATGTGGAAAAAGTAGCATGTTGCAGGGAGTAGCACTGTTTCCTACACCTGGATACTATGACACTTGCTATGGTCTCGTTTTAAATTATACTCACAATGTAGACTGGTCCAGCCCCTATGGAAAACAGTATGGAAGCTTCCTCAACATGTTAAAAATTGATCTACCACATGATCCAGCAGTTCCACTCATTCTAAAATATAGATGCACTCTTGGGCTCTGTTGCAGTAAATGTGCTACATCACACTTTGGGTTCATCTTAAGTTTATGACTTTTGCTGCCAAGACAACTTTCCTTTTGAATATTTATATATGTATACACATACACGCATGTGCACATACATATGTCCACCTTTACATTTATTTATTTTTTAAGATTTATATATTTATGCATACAAGAACTGGGATGTAGGTCAGAGGTGTGGGTTGGTGAGAAGATTCACCAGAGACAGAGTGGGTACGAGAACAGGCAGATCAACTGAAATACACTGCTGAGGGGAGCAGCAGGTGAGGCAGGATAGGTCTGCTGTGCCATGTGGGAAGCTCCCTGGCCAGGGATCGAACTCGTGCTGCAATCAATGGCTGTGGATAGCTTCATAGGCTGAGACTTAACCCGTTGCGCCACCAGGGAGGCCCCACCTTTACATTTATTTCAATTAAATTCACTCTGGGCAGTACACAGAGCATATGGATCGAGAACTTCCATATTTGACATTAGTCCTTATAGGAAAATTCCTCCCTTCCCCTTGGTATCATTGGGTATCCTGATATCATATCACCACATCCCCAAACCTGAGTGGGACTACTTAGAACCAGTGGAACAGATACATTAGATAGCAGCAAAAAATGATGTCAGCCCTTATCTGGGAAATTGGAGGAATACAGACAGCATGGATGACAGACACTTAGCTACAAAAACCCCATGGTCTATTTTTAAATTGTCTCATAACAATTTTTAAATACCTAATAATATTCAACGACATCTTCTTCACCATCTTCTCATACCCCATAAAAAAATCACATTTATCCAAACAAGAAGACTGTCTTACCATGTACTTCAAGATCGAACGAGCAGCTGTCAGACTTATCCTTGTAGCCGACCTCGCACCTGTAGTTTCCTGCATAGTTCTCTTTGGCCTTGATGATCTGCATCTCGAATGTGTACACCTGTGGTGAAACGCATTGGGACACATGTGGATGCTTCCTTGCAGCAGAAAGAGGCCATCACAATACAGTTATTTTCCAGACTCTTGAGCACTGACTCAAAGATGTGCCTTTATCTAGGGATTCCAGAACAATGTTCTCAAAATAACAGGGTGCACAGGCACAGCAGAGTGTAAACACTGTGAATGGGAATGACAGAGAATTCTCTGGGATGCAAAGTTCTCAAAGCTAAACTGAAAATGACCTTGACCCACACAGAAGGATGGACCATACCCGAGTATGCCTATCGAAGCTTTCCTTCAGCTGGAGGTGCTTGCCAGCCTTGCTGGCCAGGTCCATCCATTTCCCCTTGAACCATTTGATGGTGGGTTTTCTCAGAAGATCTTCAGCCTGGACTTTGGCTATAAACGTGATGTTTTCACCTAGGAAAAACACAAGGGATTGAGACTGTGGTTGAAAAAGGACATTTTTTTCCCTTCTTCACTGGAAGGAGTATGCACATTATGGCACACAATACATTATGAGTACTGGTGCCTCCAGAATCATGCAGTGAAATGGTCTTGATTTTTTTTAATGAACACCCTAGAAGTCCTTAGGATACTCCAACTTGCTCTGCTCTTGAAGTTTATGGAAGAGAAAAAGAGCAGTGGGGATATCAGTGGAAGCCATTTTTTTTAAGATTTATTTATTTTTGCATACAAGTTGGGGTGCAGGCCAGAGGTGTGGGGCAGTGAGAGGATTCACCAGAGACAGAGCCAGAAGCAAAACAGGCAGATCAACTGAAATACACTGCTGAGGGGAGCAGCTGAGGCAAGAGAGGTCTGCCGCGCCATGTGGGAAGCTTCCTGGCCAGAGATGGAACTCGTGCTGCAGTAGCTCTGGACAGCTTCATAGTGCTGTACTTAACCCGTTGTGCCACCAGGGTGGCCCAGGAAGTCACTTGTATTACACTTTTTTAAAAGTCACTTTTATTACAAGTCACTTTTATTACACACACAAGTGTGCAAGTCTGTTTGTGTGTGTGTGTGTGTGTGTGTGTGTGTGTGTGTATGTACATGCATGGACTTTTTCCATCCATTTTTATTAGGCACCATGGTGGGAAGTCTAGAATTACAGGAAACTGACTAAACGAAACTGATCTTTTTGAAGAACTGATCTTTTTGTCTAATGTTTGTATGGACTGATAGGACCCGGAGCACCTCAAAACCCTAAGCCAGCAGCCAGCCCAGCATTTTGTTGTCTTCCAGAAACACAAGGGGAAGAAACCCTCCTGTTTACATGCAGTGTGCGTCCACATTCTAGACCTGACAGCAGTAATTTTAGAATATAGCCAGCTGAGTGGATGATATTTGAGTGATACTTGGCATGTGTCAAAAACTAGTTCTGGTCACAAATATTCCTTGTAAAAATTTATTTATTCAAAATTCCTGGACACTCTGGTCCTTCTCTAGCTCACTATTTCCTTCATGGCCACTGACTTTGTGATAACCTGTTTCTCTGTTTAATTTCTTATTGTCTCCTCTCCCCATTAAGAGTCTAAGTTTTAAGTATCAGATGTTACAGTCAGTGTTCAGCACAATGCCTAAAACAGGAGGTATGTAACGGATGTTTTTTAAATGAATGTCTCCAAAGTTGAATCATCTGTTCAGAGTTCTCTGAAAACACTGCTTGTGAGCTACTGTGCGTGATTTGTAATCATTTAATGAATGATTGTGTCATGATGACAACAAGCACTGGCTTGAAATTTAAGATATGCTAGACACTGTACAAAGTCCTTCACAGGTAAATGCCTTATTGTTATTATTATTACTATCCCCACTTTATAGACAAGGATAATAATTTGAGTCCAACCTGGCTCCAACTACTACATGCTATGCACTCAACTACTATGTGTTAAAGGTCACTGAAATGTTAGCTGTCATCCACCTTTGTAAGTCATAAGAAAACAGGATTTTATATATACATAGGATGAAATATTATTCAGCCTTAAAAAAGGAATGAAGCACTAAGTCATGCTATAACCTGGAAGGACCTTGAAAACATGCTAAATGAAAAAAGTCAGATATAAAAGGTCATATAATGTGTGATTCCATTTATATGAAATATTCAAAATAAACCAATCCATAGAAATAAAGCAGATTATTGCTTCCAGATGGCCATGGAGAGAAGAAGGTGGACTAGCTGCTTAACAGGATACACAGGGTTTCTGTTTGGGTTGACGACGTTCTGGAGCTAGATAGAGGTGGTACATGCAGAGCATGGAGTGTACTAATAACCACCGATTGCTCACTGTAAAATGGTTGATCTTATGTGACTTTCCCTGCCATTTTTAACATAGGTTTTCATGCTAGGCACTCACCAACTTTTACTGTTCCTGACTGAGGCCTTTCCACAAACAGGGTGGGCCCCTGAGGAGCGGCATTCTGCTTGTTTGGTTCCTCGCCAGCCGGTGGTGATTCACCAATAGATATTTCTAATGAGCAGAAAGGAGATCAATGGTCATTTCAGGGCCAGCTTCTTCTTAGACAGACTTACCTGGATTTGTGATTCTCATAATGCTGCAGTTTTCTTTGTCTAATTAGCCTGGATAAATATAACATCATTCTTTTCATTATTTCCCCTGCAATCATCAGTACAGATTGACAGTTTCCCAATCTTACAGGGATGTCTTTTCCATGATGGGATAAAGGAGCACTTTTTAATTCCTAAAAATAACAAAACTTTTTTGCTCTTTGTTGGCAGCCACAATACCCTTTTTTCCCCCATCTGCCTGTGCCCAGCACTTAAATCATGGTGGGAAGCACAATAAAGCACAACTCTCCATGTTTCCCGTTCACTGACTAAGACAACAGAACTGGATGTATCAGTTTGCAGATCCATTATCAAGAGTCAGATAGCCAAGCCTGCTCTGGTATTTCTAGATCCCTTTCTGTTACATGATTAGACATTTCCATTAGGACAATACAGAAATGGCCATAATTTGACAATCATCACTTGAAGGTACATATTTGAAGAAAATAGGAGCATCCTGGAAGAGAGGGAAACAGAAAATAGAAAGAAAAACAAGCTCCTAAAGGAAAGACAAGTTGGAGGTGAAGTGCATTTTTCATTTTCTCATCTGTGCTTCGGGTGCTTGGCTTGTGTGAATCAGTGGTCCGCTCCAACGGGGAGGCTAAGGGGAGGATAGTGGCTATTCCCTCTGTCACCAAGAGCTGAGATGCAGAGTTCAGTTTCAGCCACTTAATAACTGGGGGAAAAATGCACAGGTTGCTCTTAATGTTTCTTAAAAAGGAGGAAAATGAACATTTAGTTATTTTAGTCCTCATTTATCAGTCATGCTTAGGATTTTTAGCCGTAGAAGACCATCATTTTTACAAGGATGTTATATAATGTAGTCACATGATCACACAATTTTTTCAAGTTGATGTTAAAGCTTTATGTTGTGTGTCTGTGCTGGTGATTGTAGCAATAGTGGCCATTGACATTTAGAACATGATAGCAGAAATTTTAACTATTTTATTTATTTAATTATTTTGCTTATTTGCAACTTTCTACAAAAGTGCTTGAGCTATACGAAGCCCATAGTAGGATCCTGGTAGCCCCTTAATACAAGTTTGCTCAATGAATAAATGATGGGACACATAAATGGAGGAATAAATAAATCAAAAACCTCCTAGATTGTGGCTAAAGCTGACAATGCATTTGTAGGTGTTTTATCAACTATATGTAAAGTTCTATAAAAATGGGAACTGTCATCTAACTTCACCACCGCCCAAAATGGAGATTTTCAAGATCTCAATCTGTGTATTTACTAAATGTTAAAAATAATAGTTTCAATAAGAGAAAATCTGTGATACGTAGTTTCTGAATTTGTGTTTGTATGTGTGTATCATGCAAAATTAATGGCTTCTCAAAACATTAGTCTTCTTGTAAGAGGAAATATAATGAAAATGGCTATAAAAGCTACAAAATGAATAAAACAAAGATTAGACTCAATACAGCTTCAAAAAATGAGGTCATTAGTGATTATATGAGGATGGAATCAGAACGCCTTGCAAACTGGAGGATGGAATCAGGACGTGTGTGCTCACCTGAATCTTTTCTTTCCAGGGCCCGACTACCCACATCTGAAAGAAAAGTGTGATTTGGAAGGGGGTGAAAATGGAATGTCGACCTCAACCTTCTTGGATCCCCCAAGCCCTGTCTGTTCTGATGGTGGGGAGAAATAAACAAAAAGTTGGTTCAGGCAGAAAAAAAATCAGTAGCTCTTCTACTATGAAAACATATATAGAAAATATATCATACTGAAAACACAATAATAAAATTCAAAACTCCAAATATCTAAAGGACAGGGAAAGGGTATGTAACGGGAAATGGAGGACAAATGCTTTTTACCCATAACCTTTACACTAAGATTTACTAATCTTGCTGACTTCAAAAGGAAAGTCTCTTTTTAAAAGATTTTCAGGTGAAACAAAATAATCTCCCTGAATGTCAATATTCTCCCTTTTGGTCCTGGCACCAGCAGAACCTGGTGCCCTGTCCTGTGCATTATCTTGCCAAAGGGCTCTGCCTTTTCCTTTACTGCCAATCTCTAATAAATTACAACACGGGAGGGATTGGAATCATCCTAACCTGGAGGCACAGCGCTAGGAGGGGAGGCTTCCTCTTCATCTGAAACAAGAAATAGGAAGAAAAAGTCAAGGAGGAAAGGACTTCATCCCGAGTAGCCTGAGAAATGACAAATCTGAAAAGGAAGAGAAGAAACCACAAGAAATACTTTCAACGGATGAGTAAGCCTTAGAAGACTTGGTACCTGAAAGAGTAAACTTGAGAAAAATAAATCGAAGTATGAGTAGAGAAATCTAAAAAGTTTAGTTTGAAAAACAGAACAAATTGCAAGTGTTTTTTGTGATCGTAGATTAGGAAAGGAATGACTGACACCCCCCCCCCAATAACATATCAAATCCTGATTAAATCAACAACAGAGGTGGTTTTTGTGTTCTTATTTTGTAACAAAAGTCAAGGACAGATATTATTCATATACCACATTCCTAAATACAGACATAAAAGCAGATACATTTTTTGGACTGTTTGAGGACTCTGCTCTCATCTCCCAAGAAAATCTCATTATTAACTCCTGTTCTGTATTTAGGAAACAGTTCCCATTAAATAATATAAATCAAATTTTCTTATTTACTAAGTTCACCAATAATCATTTTAGGAATGTTATAGGAATCTTTCCCCAAGATTATATTGGTATCAGCCAGTGCTCTGTAATTTTAAAAATATTCAGCCATGCACATTTATAAAATTCAAAATATGTCGTGGGGTATTCATGTTCAGAGGCACTAAATAGCCCCATTTTCTAAAATGTCTGAATTTCAAAATGTCTTTACATTTTAGATATTTAAATAGACACTTGAATGATCTGAACCTCTGTCCCTTCCAAAGCAGAAAGACTTGTGTTAGTAGAAATAATAATAGTTTTGGTACTTAAATACTAGAATAAGTGTGGATTTCAAAATACAAACCTGACAATATAAAACATAACTGAAAATATGTTAAATAAATAGTTAAATAAAATAGTTAAATAAAAAGTGCTTTAAAAATGCCGATGAGAAGAGGCAAACTAGCACCTTTTTCTATAATCTATTTGCATATTTATGATAAGTATTATTTGCTCACCTGAATTTTTTTTCTAAAATTGTCAACCAAGAATATGTTTTCATATTTTTTATCAAAATAATGACTATAATATAGAGAACCTTAATATTATGTCTTCAGAACTCAATAGGTGATTCACTAGAAACTGGAATTTGGGATTCTTCAGAGGAAGCTTTCTGTGATCAAAGAAGCTTGGGAAATGACTTGCTAAAGAAAGTTAAATGCCAAAACAATCTAAGAGCCAGAGGATTGGATAAAGAAAATGTGGTATATATACATAATGAATACTATTCAGTAGTTTAAACAAAGATGAAATCCTGCCATATACACCACCCTTGGAGCAAGTCAGATGGAGAAAAACAAACAGTGCAGATTTCACTCACATGTGGTATATAAAGAAACAAAACTAACTAAATAAATAAAACAAAAATAAACTTTTAGACTATGAGACCAAATTAGTGGTTACCAGAAGGGAAAGAGGGAAGAAATGGATTAATTGGGGGAAAAGGGTCAGTTGTATGGTAAATGATAGATTTGGACTTTTTGTGGTGGACCTAATGTAATATATATAATGTTGATTTCTAATGATGCACACCTGAAACCTATATAATATTATAATGCAATGTAACTTCAATAAAATATTTTTAATTGAAAAAGAACCGCAAACAATTGAAGAGACCCCACCCAAGTTAAGCAAATGCTTGTATTTTATTGGATTGTGTATAGTATTGTGTGTTGGCATTTATTGGATTGTGTGTTAGCAGCTTTCAGACTCAGATGCTTTTGAAATCAGGTTTCATCTTATAATGCTGATGGAGGCTGGCACTGGGAGTATCATCTATTAATGATGATAATAAGGCAGTTAGAATTTCCCAAGTTAGTGCGCTTTCGAGTCCTTTTCTCCTGGAGTATCATTACCATTCCATAAAGCTCTGCTTCTGATGAAGTATAGATATGCCTGAGCTATGAGGAGAATTCTATATTTCAAAATACTGTGAGACACTTGAAATTTGACATAACCAAAATAACCTTGCAGTTTTTCTATATTTTGTCATAGATGTAAATCAATATTTAGCATTTTATTCTTGTACCCTATTTGAATCCTTTGTTTCCTGAAATATGTAAAGAACCTTGATCTAAAGTCTTATAAATTTTTTAAATGAAGTTTTAAAACTCAACCAAATCCTAGGAAGGAACTTTATTGTAAAATGTACAATATGTACAAAATGTACAATATGTACAAAAATGTACAATATGTACAATGTACAATATGTACAATATGTAAAATGATAAATTAGAACCATTTTGTGTCAAATGAGTACTCCCTTTTATGTAGGTTTTGTGGTTGTCTGTCTGCTTAGTGCACGGTGTGTAATTAAATGCTTGAGTTAATTGTTTAGAATGGAAGATGATTTTTTTTTAAAAGAGTATTGACAAGCTTTCATGAAATTAAAATGAAAAACAATCCATTTCTTAAGAAAAACTTTTGCTGGGTGACTAGTTTCAATGTGTATTAAGTGCTAAGGCTATTTGGGGGAAACAGGTGCAATTATTTTATACTATTAAGGCATCATATATTTAAGAGGTGCTTCAGAGTCCATCCTCTAGATGATCCAACATTACTTCCAAATAGCAATTCCTTCTCAGTTGGCAGTATTTATTTCATTGTACATCAATTTTCAAATTTACTGAAGTCCTAGAAAATAGAGATGACAATAGCAAACAATGTTTCCCTTCTTTTAAAGGAAGCTGTATGTCTGGCATCCCTTTAGATTGGAAATGTAGTTGAGATACTGGGATCCTGACCGGAAATTCTTGAAAAGTTGGCTAGTTGAACTTAATTGAATTGGATAAGAATAAAAGGTTTAATTGTTCTTATTTACCATGGAAAACCAGGTTACCTGCTCGAAGGGAAATTGAATATTCAAACCTGGAGTTTGCCTAAATCAACAACACATATAGAAAGGCATGGAGTCATATAGGGAACATTTTCAACAAAATAAAAACCACACTATATGTCCTATTTTCTTTTCTTTTTTTACTTAACAGTGACTATTGACAATGAAAACATGGGCTTGCGTGCGCGCGCGTGCACACACACACACACACACACACACACACACACACACATACACACACACCCCTGGTTTCGGCTCTTTAGAACATGGTGCCCCTGGAGACTACAGACCAAGAGCCGCAGAGCTATCTCCCTTACTAAGTAGAAAGGCAATTGACCAAAGTCATGGGAAATAGCATTTGATTCTTTAAACAATTGAAGGTCCCAGAGAAGAACATCCGGAAAGTGGAGAAAGAACTGGATCTCATATTACAAGCCGGAGACTCTAAAGCCTACATGTGAAATCTGGAATGCAAGGAAGCAATAATAGAGTGGCTACCAATAATTCTCCAAGTCTTTAGTAAAAAATAACTTTAACTTATGTTTGATTTAAATTGGCTTCTTAAATCAGTATTTTAAGTGATACAAACTTGCAACAGTTGCTGAGATTTTAGAAGACCCAAAAAGCATAGAAAATTAAAATACATGTGACCATAAACAAACCTCATATAATACTAATGTGATACTTTGTTTGATTTAGACAAATTTATGAATCCCTCAAGCAGGGTAATCAGTTGTAGCAAATATTGGCATAGGTGATCAAAATAACAAAGCTCATGTGGATGAAATAACTATAGCTAAAATAAAGTCATCATATTTTGAGGTATTTAGTTAACCTATATTTCTTAATGAGAAGACAGCTTTCAGACTTAGATACTTCTGAAATCAGGAATCCTCTTATAACAAATAAGTATATTTTGTGAGTTCTTTCTCCCCCAAATCTATTAAATCAATGTTGCATCTTTAAAAGATTGTGTTTTGCAAAGTATGGTGATGTTAGTTTTTAGCAAAGTTCACTGCAAGGGAATAAGGTGATTAAGATACAATGGTAAAGCACAGAGACATTTTAGTAGATTGTTGATGGACACCTAAAGGTAAAATTACACAAAAATGTGAATAAAAAGCACCAGGATCATGTTATTACAGTTGAAAAGGGACCTAAGTGAAGAAAAAAAATTATACCATTTTTAATTTAAAAAAAATCATATCATGTAGGAGAAAGTTTGCTGGGACTTGTGCAGATTCACTTCTTCATCTGCCAAAGACTTTTATGCCAAAAGAAAGACTCTTCATCTCAAGTTATACAAGATCTTTAAACACACATGGTTCATTTGCTATAGTTTATGTGATAATGTTAATATTAAAACCTGCAAAAAGAAAATAAGTTTTTACTACCATTGCAATGATTACCAGAACCTGTTATTTTTCTAGAAGCAAAAGATGCTAACTATCCAGATTGAACTTACAGATCAAAAAATATGCAGATCATAAATTAATAAGATGCAAAAGTATAAATTAAATATCTCTGAGCCCAGGTGTTGAAATGAATACTGATACTTCAGTCTCTGATTCTAATGCTGCTGGCACATTTGGAACCATCCACAATGGCAACTTCCCACAGGGCCAGTCATTAAGCTCAGAAGACACCAGTCTCATGGCACACGTATTAGCATATACCATGTCAGTCTAACAAAAAAAGCTATAATCCATCCGATCACCCACATTATTGTCTACACATGCCCTTTTTACCTTTATCTGCTTCCAAAACTGAAATCCACCATTTTCTGCTGATTGTTGCTCTTCCCCCTAAGACTTCTAACATTGACTCCAGGAGGAGGGGACCAAATGGCCCAACTCACACCTGCCACATAGCAGACACTCAGTAAATATGTGCTGAGCAAACAAGCATTAGACTAAAAGGAAGATCTTTGGCCGCAATGAGAATACAGAAAAGAGTCTATATTTAGCATTCTAATGTCGTTATTCTGGAAGAATTCTTAGCCACAGCCTCAGTATTTTATAAGGACATCACCTCCTAGCATGGGCACCCTGAAAGGAATTTGCACATCTAATTCTCTGATTAAATGAATTTCTTTATTGCTCTCACTGTCAATTCAATTCCAGCACAAAATGAGCAATATCCACCTATAAGATAGTTGGAAGGACAAGTCCAGAGGCAAACAAGCAAATAATCAAACAAGGAAACAACAGAAACCCTTCTTGGAAAATCAGTTATTTACCGGAGATGCTCATAGTGTGAATATTTTGGTAAGACTAACACTACTTACAAGATTGATATCAGAACCAAGCAACATTCTGTGGATCCAAAAAATTCTCCAGAGCATTTCCAAGCTGCTGCTTAACAATTCAACTGGTGTGGGAATAGTAATAAGTCTGCATTGCTATAAACAATGTTCTTAATAGCAACAATCTTATAGTTATCAACTGGCTATACTTCCACGTAAATTGTGAAGGACTAATTGAAGTGCTGAAAAGGCACTAATATCCGGGCATGATAATTTTTTAAAAAATTTTAAATGAGTTGGTATCTCAGTAAAAATGGTCTGTCTGTCCAAGGAGGAGCATACTCTGTAATGCCACACCTCCTTCTGAACTTTGTTGACTAAGAGTAGGCATGGGATATTCAAATGGGAACAAAGACATACAGATTACCATTGACTATACAATCAGCAGCAAAACCAGTAGAAATTCAATTGTTCGTGGCTTCTGCAAGTCTTTATCAGGAGACCATGACGTGCAGCTGTCTGCCACACACTGGAAGGAATGAGAGGAGGGGACGAGAGAGGTGTTAAGACAAGGTGCCTGACCATCATATAGCTCACAACCTGTGAGGGAGAGAAGTGATCAGTTAATATGTGATCAGATCAAAAAAAGACAGATTGAATGAGAGAGGCAATGGATCCAGGAGAAACCAAGAGAAGGAAGGGGTGATGTGATTTGCATGGTCAGGAGAAAGCTGCACAGAAGAGTTAAACTTGAGTTGAATGGTTAAAAAGCTACTAGATGGACTGAGATTTGGGGAGAGGGAGGGTAAAGGGCAGGGGAGAATATTCTAGTCAATGTTGGAGAAAGGTTTGTTGCCTGTCAATCTTCTTTATGTCTATGCCAGGTTTGTTTGTTGTTGCTGTTTTCCTCAATCAAGAACAAACATATGGTAATGGTTACTGTGTCTAAATTTTGCCTATTTTCTTGAAATTAGTCCCTAATGAAAGTGGGTATAGTTGCAGAGGATTGTATACTCAGAAATAACTTCCATTCACCTGACTTCTAGCTTTAGAGATGTCATTTTCTATGCTGAAGTGATTTACTTCTAGTTATGCAGAATGAATATACACAGGGCAATTTATGTACGTGGGCACGTTTCAGCATGTGGCCACGGCCTTGCTTATCTTCTGCAAATGTCAGGGAAAAAAATGCTACTAATTTCAGCATGCCCTAGTCCTCTAGGTTAGCTCTTTCACTTCCTTTTGAAAATATTTTTTTGTTGATTGACCAATTGATTGGTTGGTTAGTTGGCTTCAATTTGTGGATTAATGGTCAGGCACAGGCTTTGTTTAAACTTTGACAGCTTGCCCACTGGGATTACATCACCTGCTCTGTTGGTTGAGCCTTCCAGCCTGGTCCAAGCACCTTTCCAAATTTGGAAACAGAGGTGGATGCCATCAGCCTTGTAGAGAATAATGTTGCAATGACTTCGGCCAGGATGTCCAAACATCCTTGAACCCATCTCATGGAAGGAGTTCTAGGAGTTTGCACTGTCTGCATTCCATAAGCAAATAAGCTTCAAACTATGGCCACGTGGTTAGGATTAGTATTCCTGTTACTATCCATGGGAGCCACTGAAGGTCAAGGACAAAGTGAGTGTATTAGCATTGTACGTTCATTTAGGAGAGTGTTAAGTTCAAGTGAGCTGAAGAAATGTGGTCCAGAATACTGAAAGAAAGAAAAAATGTTTATTAGTGTATAAGAGACAAAAATATCATAGGAATTAGGTAATAAAATATGATGTGATACTTAACATGCTTTTGCGTGGTATCCGAAAAAAAGAGAAATATCCTATTGCAGTCAGAAAATAATTGGTTATTCCAAAATTAAAACTATGTTATTGATTGCACAAATAAAAGATGAACTTTTAAAATTGATGATACAAACATATAAAGCAGAACTGTCCAAACTACCTCGGGGAAAATCTTTCTTCTATAGAGGACTAATGCTCCTTGACTCACAGGATCCATAGTGGCAATGAGTTTCTCCACCTGCAGAATTAATATTTCATGGATCCACCAGGCACATGATAAAGATCATTCTTTTTCTAAAACTGGACTGTCTCCATGTAAAACAATAACCAATGAATTTCCAATTCAATAAGGAAGAGAATGATGCCTGCAGGCTACCCTGTCAATCTGTATAAATCATTGTATCAATCTACACAAATGCATAGTGCTACAAAATGAGATGTCAGCCTTCAAAATAGCTACCGCAACCTGGAACAGTTGACATGGTAACACAGAAACACCCCGTTTTATTAAAAGAATCTGGGTAATCCAGATAATTTTTTTCCAAATTGGTGTCATTCAAATGAAACCAGATACCTCTTTCCTTTGCATGCACATTGGAATCTGAAAACTGCAATCAGTTGGCTGGCATCTCAGTAGGTACTTGTGATAATTTTTTCACCTTTGTTTTCCTTTTAGAAATGTGTGTAATGGAAACTGGTCAAAGCACCATTCTCATTGTGCTGATAAGAGGCAAATGAAGAGCTCTCACCCGCAGGGATGAAAGATAATGCAGAGAAGTTCCATGGGCCATCATGTCAACCATGACTGACCTCTTTCTGCTTCCAATTTTGTTGAATTCAGTCTTACTCTCCCTCCTGCCAACTCACCTTTTCCTGGTCCAGTTCCAGCCACTTTCTCTTTGCTTGGTTCTGTGTGGAAAGTACAAGCATAATTTTTTAACATGTCTTCAAGAAAGCATTTTATTGTGAGATGAGTAATGGAGGAATTGGGGGAGGGAGGAAATTAATGACAACAGAACAGATCATAAATGATGGTACATACTCATTTATTATGCTACATAGAAATTATGACTTTTGGAGTTATAATGTAGAATCACATTAAGCTTCTAATGAAAGCAATAAATCTGATCATTTAAAATTATATACACACAAAGAAACACGCAGCCCAAGTTGTGTAAACATATACTGAATGAACTACACTGGGGCCCAGTAATAACATGCTGGAGTGGGAATCTGTATAAAATGTGGCCACATCATTTTAGATGCCAAGAAGGGACTGGAATTTGTGTCCAGCAGTGATTCCAATAGTCTGGACTTTAGATAATATTATCATATGGAGCATAACATACGTAATTGTACAATAACCTCAAAATATTTCAGAGTCTATATCAATATTCCAGATGTGGTGAGTGACAATAAACAAGAGCATTGACATCAGATTTCATCAGTTGAGACCATTTAGTCTGCTTTTCTTTCTGTTCATAATTTTATCAGTTTAGATACCTACAAATGACTGATTCATGGAATATATCAGAAAGGAATCATTTCAAGCAACAATTCTCTCTTTTCTGAGTGATAAGTAGAGATCTAATTCTTAGTTAACGAGTTAGGACATTTTTAAGCAAAGTTTGGGGGGAGACTTATTTTAGCAGTCAGTCAGTATTGTGCAATAGATAGGAATATGGCACAATAAGGGAAACTCTACAGTTTCCCTGGGACAGCAACTGACATGAAAAACAGAAAGGAAAACTTAAGCCTTTCATAGCCAGTAGATTCTCAGTGCTCAATATTGGCAAGTAAGAAACATACAAAGGAAGAAGTTCCCAAGAAGAGTATCACACATCTACAAAAGTCTCAAGATCTGGTTGAAAGAAAGCTAAACTTGAGCTTGTCCTCTTCGAACTTATGTGAGGCCAAACTTGTTTCACTTATTTCCACGCAAAGCGATACTCTTCTATACTATTAAAGGATTTTGGAGTGTGCAAATCTCGTATTCTTAGCTGGACAAAGGAGTTCCTGTGGCAGTTAGATTTCTCAAACTACCCTCTGGAAAAAAAATGATCTCTGGGAGAAAAGAGCTTCATAATACCCTTATAAATATCCACGTAAAGAGATCACCAGAAACTGATGCATTCTTCAATTTCTGATTTTACCTCGGCTGATGGTTGAATAAGGACCTCCCACTCCTGCCTTCATACCACATAGTCCACTCAAGTTACCTGCATTAAATCACATACTGCCTTGTTCTTATAGTACTGCCTGATGTTTCAAAATAGTAGTTGTATTTTACTTACTTGTTCTCTGGATTATATTTTATTTTCTACTTGTTTTTTTAAAAATATTTATTTATTTATGCATACAAGAGCTGGGGTGTAGGCCAGAAGTGTGGGAGGTGAGAGGATTCACCAGAGACAGAGTGACGAGCAGAACAGCAGACTGATTGAAATACACTGCTGAGGGGAGCAGCGGGCAAGGCAGGAGAGGTCTGTGGCGCCGTGTGTGTTAGTTCCCTAGCTGGGGATAGAACTCATGCTGCAGTGGCTGTGGATAGCTTCATAGTGCTAAGACTTAACCCTTTGCACCACCAGGGAGGCCCCTATTTTCTACTTGGTTATAAGCAACCTGGATACAGGGAAATGTTTTTTACTTTAGAGTTCCCCACTACATCTGGTATAGTATGTTTGCACCTGGCTCTCAACCAATATTTGGTAGGTAGTTCTGGATTCTTTTGAATGTTTAGGGCAGAATTGCACACATGGTAAATACTGGTGAATAATTCTTGAATGGATGTCAATTTCTCATTCTGTTCAAGGAGAGAGAGTGATGAGAGAGAACACTTCGGTGTTTCCATGGGAAAATGCGCATAATTTTGGCTACCTCTGTCTTGGGTGTCATTTGGCTGGGCAAGTTAGGAAGGGGCTACTGATCTTGCAGGGCTGAAGTGAAGCTCTCCTTCACACTCCGCCCATTCCCCCAACTATTACAAGAAAGATGTGGGCATTGTTTGTTATCAGTATGTTTGAAAACATGCTGCAAATCCTTCACCCCTTTGGAATCTCAGCCTTCACAACTGTAAAACATGGGCCTAGCAACAACTTTGGCACAAATTGAAGGGTTTTATAAGTATATGATGTGCATCCAAACCAGATTAACATGAGGGGATTATATCAACATACTGTGTTATCATAATAACTATTATTATTAAACTATCACAACTGTTGTCATCCAACTTCTCCATAGGAGTTAGATTAAAGCTCACAGCTTAGCGGAGGCCAAACGTGCTGGGGTGGATGTTCTCTATTTGATGCTCAAACATGTGGGGCAGTATTTTTACTCACCTTCTGGAGGTGAAGCTGGGGTCGAGACTTCATTTTCTAGAAATGGAAACAATAATGGAAGTGTTAGGCTCACTTATCATAGAAAAAAGCCACTTTCCCCATTTCTAGGCTATGCTCAATTCCAGGGAATCATCTTATCTCTGCATCCTGAGAAGAGGGATCGAGCAGGTAAAGAATCAACATGTGGCATCAAGAGGACTAGATACACCATCTTGTGATGTATCGTGTGAGGTAAGGATCTAAATGGTATTATATAGATTTCCGGAGAGAACACAGGTAAAATAGGGGTCCAGGTATCTTTGCCACTTAGTTATCTCCTCAGGTAGCAGATGGGGCATATAAAGGCACTGAGCTTGTTTCCTTTCTTGAAAACTGGACACAATGATACCTGTCATGTGCATAATTTTGCTATGAGGTGGAATCAAGATACAATGAGTGACAAGCATGTCCCTGAGTCTGAGATCTTCACACCCTCATCCAAGGTAAGGTTGGTGCTCAGTAAATGATCCAGCACTTTCCCCAGCTCACAAGGGCAGGGCAGCATCTCCAACATCATCCTGCCTTCGTGAGATCCTTTCTGAATGGTGAGGAGAGCAAAGTCCTCTGGCTTTGCAGTGTTTCAAGACAAACCACTGCTCACTGGGACACAGATCAACTTCTCTCAAATGGTTTCTGGACGTGCATATGCCTGCAGTAGATAAACACCTACACTTATCCAAAATGTCAAAGTTCCGGTTATGATATCCAGAATTATACAGCAGTCTAGTGGTGGAATCTGTTAAAGAAACTTCTATTAAAGACTATACTATGTCCAAGTAGTGAAAGGCCTATTCCAAGACTGAAGAGCATAGAACTTCCCCTTCTGAATCCTATGGGTGCCCAGAATGGGGAGTTAGTGGCATGTGTTGTTCCTACCCCAGGGCAGGAAGAGGCAGTTAATGAAGGTGATATCCTTTAAAATTATTTTCCACTTGATTACTTAAAAAATAGCAAAGAAAGGCTTCTATATTACAGGTACATTGTGAGATCTCAGAAGCTTTATCTTTGCCAGGATTTAGGATTTCCACCTCTTTCCACATGTGGCACCTTCCAAGCAGAAAAGACAACACCTGCTGACAACACCCATGGGCCACTATTAAGTGCATGCCCACTCCCCTGGGTTTAGTCGAGGCAGACTGGCTGAGTCCAGGCAAGGAATGAACAACAGCGCAACAGATAGCAGGAAAGGGACTATGCAGGGCTTCCACAGCTGATGTTTTGTGCTGGGTATAAACACCAATTTACTGTTTCACAAAGCCACTATTTTTATTCAGATGGCCATAAATAGGTACATTATTATTTACTAGTGAGGGAGAAAATGCATGTAATCAAAAGAGGAAAAAAATGTACTGACTGGCAAAAATAATGAAGCTAACGTGAAGTACAAGGCCCCTGAGACAGCACTGATAGAAACCCTTTGGTTCCTTTGCCACGTCATGGAAAGGATCATCAGTGCAAGCAGAAGACAAAACCAGTGAAAGCATTTTATTTTCAGAGATCTGAGTACAGAAATGGAAACCTAACATTGACCTCCTGGCTCTAGGTGAGGAGTTGCACTCGCAGATATCAGAATACTAAGAATGAGAAGCCAGTTTCTTTGACACACTATCTTTTGGACTGGGTCATTGTCATCCAAAACCTGAGGACCTCTTCCTGGCTCTCCCTGCAGACCAGTTCCTCCGCCTACAGGTCTTTCTTCCCACAGCTGCAGTCCCTTACGCCAGGATAGTGTCTCCTCGGGCTGCCTTACCTGAGAGGGTCTGTTACCTACTGGGTCTACATCTTCAGGCTAACATTACAAGTCATTGTGGGTGGGCCCTTCCTCCCTCTTCTTGTTCCCCCATGTACCTTCTGTTCCACAGCCGGCTTCACTTTCCGTCTTTGGCCCTTCTGGCCCCTGAGGTGTTATCTTCCTGACAGACCGCTTGTTTTCTTTTTTTAAAGATTTATTTATTTATGCACACAAGAGCTGTGGTGTAGGCCAGAGGTGTGGGGGTGGTGAGAGGATTCACCAGAGACAGAGTGGGGAGCAGAATATGTGGATCTACTGAAATACACTGCTGAGGGGAACAGAGGGCGAGACAGGAGAGGTCTGCTGTGCCATGTGGGTAGCTCCCTGGAGGAGGATTGAATTCGTGCTGCAGTGGCTGCAGGTAGCTCATAGGCTGAGACTTAATCCCTGGCGCCACCAGGGAGGCCCCAGACCTCCTGTTTTTATCTGTAGATCCCAACCCCAACTCCCTGTCTTTTTAGTTGTATGATCTAGAGCAATTCCTTAATCTCCATTGGCTTTGATTTCCTCATCTGTGAAATAAGGGTAATAAAATGAATGCCCTCTTAGGGCACTGATCCTATGTAAAATGTGTAACACCATGCCTGGTAATTATAGATGGAGCTCTGTAGTCACCAGCAGCAATTATTACCATTATTATTCTTTAGCAATTTTGGTCTTTGGCATTTCTCTTAAGACTCTCAGACCTAATGAATCTATTCTGTTCCCCTTCCTTAGCCTCCTTTGTTCTTCAATTGCTTTTAATAATTTTCCAGTTGTCTTAGTACATTTATGTTCCCCATCTCCAACTAAATAAGGACAGAGATCTTTATTTTCCTGGCACCTCATTTTACTGCTGAGGGCATGTTAAATGCAGAGTGAATTTGTAAAAAAGAACTAAGAAGGACTTCTTTAGTGACTGTGTATGAACTTTTAGTCAGTCATGCTTTCTCAGCATCTATGGAAACAAAGGCCCATTTGGAAGGAAAGCTAAGATGGTTTAAAATCCTATTTGGAAATAAGATCAAGGGTGAACTCTGATCAAATAAACAGAAGAGAATCACCTTGGACACTGAACCTGTAAATGTGTCCTCAATCTGAGTCTGTGGCCCCAGGATTCTATGTAACAATCCCCAGATCAAACCAAATGAGAATTTAAAGGGCTTAATTCAACTTCCAACAAATCCACAGGACATCAGTCACTAACAGGCAAATGTAACAGATTATCAGAACTACAGAAACATTATGGGATAGAAATGCTGCTCTCCCTTTTTAGGTAGTTACAGGAAGTGGGAGTAGAAAAAATGTACGCAGGTAAGCAGGCAGCACCAGAACTTTTCCTTGTTAAAATCATGGAACCCATTACTTTACATCAGAGAACGAACACATAAATAACAAAAGCTCAGTCGGCACCACTGCATACAGGGCCTAGTATATATTAATTCTCATAATCCTTCCAACTCTCTGAAGCTGCTGCTATAGTTACTACCATTTTGCAGATGGGGACTGAGGCCTGCCAGGTCTCATAACCCATAGTTCTTTGAGTGGAAGGAGGCTTAGCTCCAGGTCTGCCTGACTGAGAAGCCGGCTCTGCAGGGACCTCACAGCCTCCTATGGTGGCGTGTGCCTCGATTTGCTCGTCTGTGCATTGGAAACAATAGCAGCACTTATCTCAAGGGTTGTTGACAGACATGAATGAGCTCCTGCAGGGGCAGGGAACGTGGTCAACACTGCACATGTTTTCTCTGTTCATTTTAATTCTATTTTGACACGCCTGTGAGAGTGACACTTGCATTCCTACACGTGTACCTGCTAGGGATTTGCCCCAGTGCTAAGTCTGTGGACTGCATTATGTTAGAATCTGTCTGGAACTGGGATGGAGGCTGAGAAACATCTAGGCTCCTCACTCTCCCACTGTAATGTTAATAATGATGGATTTTGATAAAAGTTGCATGCATTAGAGCTTGTGCAAAGAAGAGACATTAACCAATCAGTTAATCCCCGTGGGACATCGCATCATATGGACAAATCAACACAATAATTTTCAGGGCATGTGAAATACAGAATTGCAGTCATCCTAAACCTGGAGGTGGAGAACCCAGAGTGGTGAAGGTCAAACAGCATGTGACTTAAACTGAAAATAAACCACTGCAGGTAAGACTTGGAGCTCTAAGCTCTCCCCTGTGCCTTACAGGAAGGGCTCATGCATCTCTTACTGTAAATCTGCCCTTTGTTTCAGACAGTTCAGTAGCTTTGCCCACTCCTCTAGAAATCATTTACATGATTCAAAAATTCATTAGCTGCCTCTATAATGATTAATTCACAGCAATTTCAACAAAATCCCATTCAATGGGACACTAGGAAGAAGCACCCTTGCAACAGGAATTCGCTGAGCTCCCACTATGAATTTAACAAGTGCAGGGGGCTGGAAAGGAGACTAGGATGGATGCCTGTGTTTCAGAAGTTCACAGGTAAACGAACTGCCCTTTCTATCCATTTACTCACCGAAACCAGGTACTTTTGCTCTTTCAAAACATTGGAGACTCAGCACCTCCACAGCCCTGCTGGTGCTTCTGAAATTGCTGTGCACATGGGAATCAAGTGTGGATTCTGACTCTGGAGTCTGCAGGGGCCGGGGGCGTGATGCCAAGATTCTGCGTTTCACACAGTCTCCCGCTTGATGCTGTCCTTTCAATCCCAGAATCAGCTTTGCATAAAGAGGCTCAGCCCATGCCCCAAATGTCACTGAGTCCTCTCCCATTTCAAATGTGGTTGTGGACGTTGAAAGGTGTCCAGTAGATGGGGACTTTTCTTCTCTCTTTGATCACAAGCTTCCTGAGGACAAGGCCTGGCTCCTCCTCCTTTTCAAATTCTGCACAGCAGGTGCTCCATAAATTTAGTTGACTGGCAGGCTCTTCCTACCCACACAAGCCCCTTCTCCTCACTGCCAAGAAATCAAGCACTGTCCCCTGGCAATCGAAGGGCAGTTTTCTTATGCGGCTGCCTCACCCACAGGGAACACTATGTCTCCCACTAGTGACCCTCCTGCTGGCCAAATGCTCCGAGGCAATCGCCCAGTCCCATCATTTAGACTTCTTCTCACTGTCAACACACATCTTCTTCCGTTTCTTAACAAGAGCAGGAGAGCAATGAGGACTGGAGTTTGGGCCCCTGTAGCACTGATAGACTTCTTTCTAAGGAATCCCCCCTTTCAAAATCTAGTCTGGATTTCTTAGCAACTATGTCAACTATGCCAACTCTACTGTCAGTTAGTTCAGCTCCCAACTGTCAGGAGACCTGGCCTGAGAGCAGAGGGGTATTTCTTGAGACAAAGCCCGTCGGCTACACTATCCTTCTCCGAAAACCAAGAGGCAGATTCTGTGGGACTTTTCTATTAGGTCTATAATAGAGTTGACATGGTTTTGTCTCCCTCTTCCCTCCTTCCCCAGTGTCTCTATTAGAAAACATACCCACACTATGGACTAGAGAAGCAGGGACTATAATTTGCTGTTTTTCAATTTTTAAAAAAAATAAATTGAAGAAACTAGGATGATCTGAAATGCATAAGCCCAAGGAAATATTTTAATGGACCACATAAGGATGAACTGAATTCTAAACCAGTCACTAGCCCTAGCTTCTTCCTCCTCAGACAAGGGCGGTTCTTTGATCTTTTCCAGCTCACAGCTACACACTTTCCCTCTGCAACACTGAAATGCTTCCAAAGGGCTAATCTATTTATGGTAGATTTTTCCTACGATCTCCTACTGTAAAAAGCGCAAATATTCCATCAGCGCCATACACACAGAGAGTGCCAGGACGTGCTAAGAGATGGCCACAGCTGGCCCTGGCACAGCTGTGAAATATGGACAGCCCCTCTGTGGCCTTTGTTCTGCCACTGAAAGGCTACGAACCCAGTAACTCCACAGTGGTTGGCTCTCTCCAGTGCTGTCCACTTCTGCTTTCAATCATCAAGAGTTCAACATCAGTAAATTAAAGGGGGAAAGAAGTCTCAAGCCTTAAGAGACATTAACCTGCCTCTATGTAGGTATGTGTCTATACTCCAGCCTGATATAAACATCTCAGTTGTGTCCTTGCCATGGGCACAAGGAAAACACTGTCAGACCTATTTAAACATAGTTATGAGTCCTCACCTCATGTGCAATTTAATTTAGCTTACTAGAGCATGCAGAGCAAAGTTTGCAGCACATGACTAGGTTGTGTAGGCAGAGTAAAGGCATGAAGAGCACACAATAACTTGTTATTGTTGAGTGGAAGGTTTGGTGTGTATGTGCTTGACTTTCTTTTTGTCACTTAAAATAAATGTACTAAAACCATCCTTTGGTAATTTGGGGTGCAGGAGAAAATTGTGTGCTATTCTTAATTATTATTTCCTATTCTCAAAGTCACATTCTCATTTGAAATAGAATATATGGATGCCTTGTATATTGAAGACATCATGGAGAATAAGACTTTATCTAGCCAACTCTACTTTTAGTAAAGTAGCAAGTTATCTTACTTTTTATAATAAGTATATAATAAACACTGTCAGATGTATTCCCTGTTGATGGTGGGGTCTGGCACTGAGTACGTGTCACAGCCTGGACCTATGGAAACTATATATACAATTTTAATATACAATTTTTTTAGCATTATGATTTCACTCATATGTGATTAAATAGAGAAAACAAATAGATAAGCTAAAAAAAGCAAAAATAAACTTTCAGACTCTACAACCAATTAGTGGGTGGGTGAATCAGGTTAAAGGGGTCAATCATATGGTGAAGGATGGAACATGCCCAATAATAGGAACAAATGGACAATATTGTCAAGTATCCCCTCTCCTGCTCAGACTTCATTTAAGAGAACAGCTGTTGACCAGCAAATTTAAAGGGCCTCCAAAGAGCAAAATGGATGGTCTCAAGTTCCTTGCACTGGGAGCTCAAGAGCTTTAATCCCTGGAGACCGCACCTCACCCCCTGCCCCCAGATCCAGGTGAGCCCTGGATCAGGGACTTAGGGTGGGGCAGGCCTTAGAGTCCCACTAAGGACACCCTCACTCACAGGCGCTAATCCCACACTTGCGGGACCCTGAGAGTGAGGGCTCCCTTAAGCGTGTGCCAGGCACTCTGACTGCCCCTCCAGGGTGTCGCCCCACTGCCTCAGGAGAAAGACCTGGCCTGGGCTCCACAGCTAACAAGAAAGAGAAGAGAAGGGAGAAGCTTCAGATACTGACTGACGAGTTTAATAGAAAACGGCAACTTTCTAGTCAGGGATGAAACAGGAAAACTGAGAAATCGGAGATAAATCCACAGTACAAATCGAAGTGTGCTCACTTAACACCAAAACAAATTTGGGTTCTCAGGTTTTATCACATGGTACAATCACTGACATCTACAATCTAAGACAAAGTTAAATTATATTTATTATACTTTGTTTTCAAAAGCAAGAAGCAATATACTGCACTTTAAGGAATGTTTCTACCCTCATTTGGTGGAATTAATGAGGTTCAAGAACAAAATTAACTCCTAGCTATACAGAGAATCTACTACTCATGATAATTTAATCGTTTACTGTGGCCAAATACTGCCATACTATTTTCTAAGGGTCTGATATGAAGACTAACTGTGCATCAATTATGTACATTTTCAGTTTGATGGAATTTCTCTGAATTCACAGGATTTCCCCCTCCTACTCACTGGTACTTAGGTCTTTCTAATAGTCCATGCTTTCAATTCAAGATGTCATTCCACACAGAAAAAGAATTAAAATGTGGTTATTATTACATAGCAACAAATGGCTTCCCGTGGTTAATATGGGCCTGGATGGAAAAAAGACCTTTTGCTAAGACCTAATAATTTGTGTCTATATTATTCTTACCAAAGTAAGAATCAATTGGGGTTGTAGTGGCCTAGATAGGGACAGTAGTGTAGGAAAAGCTTTACTCAATTAAAGAGGTTTAAAATTTTTGCACTTCCTAAAGAAAAATTATTGCACAGTAAGTTGAGCTGTTAACAATTTTCCTTCTTTACCCTTTATATTACATCTTTGTTGGGGATCTCGGCAGGTTATCACCATACATGGCACTCTTTTATAAGGGCTATGGGGTTATCAGATAAATCTCTTAAAGGCCTTGCCCCCAGGCCAATCTTGGGCCTCTCATTGGGTGACTTTTTAAAAATAGAGGAAGGACAGGCCTGATGCCAGGTGGGGTCATAAAAATAAAATTCCACAGCAGTAAACACAGCGGCATTCAATCCATCACCCGCTATCTCCATATGTGGTCATGGCGAGTTCTTTACGAGGTTATCTTAGAAATATTCAGACCCAGGAAGACCCCCACCTGCCAAAAGCACCACTGGTAGAGAGGGAAGGTCCCACAAACCGAATCCATAACCCCTGGAGGTGTGTTACATGTTCAACTGAGCAGAATGACCAGAGCGGGAAAGGCCAAGCCCCCCTCACTGGAATGCGGCAAACAACTGGTTAACATGGCGGGGCTAATGACAAGAGACCCCAGGCTGGATGTGACAAATCTCAGCGGAACACAACAGAGGCTCAGGAGAACCTCTCATTTGATCTGAGCTTCTATGGATGTAAGTTATTTCACCACAAGTTAAAAAAAAAAAAAGAAATTCTCAAAGTGGGGGGGCAATGCTGATTATGATAATACAGCAGCGGTTCTGACATGTATCATGAATATAGTACAAGGTAAGGAAGAGAACGCAGTGATTGTTATATACTGACAGAAATGTCCTCAGAGTTTATAGCAGAGTTTGAGTTTGCTTCTTTAGAAGGAAAATGCTTGAGTTCTTATTATGAGCTAGACCCTGTTCTGAGCTTTTTACCTAATGTATATCATATAATTCTTCCAAAGATGGCCCAATGGGTTAGGCCCATTATTTTTATTTTTATTTATTATTATTATTATTATTTTGGGTGGGGTTTTTTTGGCTCTTGAATCCAAGAGGTACTATTACTCATATTTTACCTATGAAGAAACTGAGGCCTATGGAAGGTAACTCAATACATAGTGCAGCTAGAATATGAAATATCTAGAATGTTCTATGAATAGTATACTCAGTGTCACTATGTTTAATAATAAATATTATCTAATATGCATAAGGCAAAAGCTGAAATACATATAATATACAGAACAATTCTAAAGACAGATAGCCAAAAAAGGAGAAATTAAAATGTAGAATTGTACAATTGGTGAATTTTCAGTTATGAACAGAGCATTCTGTTCCAAGAGATATAAAAGTTTATAGAAAGCAAAAACTATTATCTGATTCAAGCAAAGAACTCCCAAGGTAATGGAAAAAAAGAGATTTGATATGATTTAGAGAAAGAATTGGGTGATTTGGGAGAAAAGAGAATATTTTTAGCCCTCGGTTTTTGTAAATAAAGTGTAAGCCAAAAGTTGAATATAACAAAATTGAAAGATCTGACATCTGACATATTAAACAGTATTAGGTTCTATGCTGATGTGCCAGTTTGGCACATAGAAAGATTCCTAAAGGAGCAGGAAAGGGCAGAAGTCTATCAAAGTAGATTTCGGACTTGGAAGACATAGTGAAAGTCAGATTTCAGTTAGCTTTTTTGTGAACTCATTTTTGAAAGAAAAACACAAGCAGTGATTAAACTATCCTGGACTTTCTTTTTGCTAAATCAGCTACTTTATGCTCTACTCTGATAGAATCTAAACTTTTACACTGGAAATGCATAAATCGTGCATTGCCCATGATGGAAGAATGAAAAGAAAGCCCATAAGTAATCTACCCCAGAATGGGAACATATTGAAATTTGGCTTGTCTATGTGGCTGTGCAAGACAAAATAAACTCTGTCATTTAACACTGGGACTATCCACAGAGCAGATGGTATTGTCACCGTGATATTGGGGGCTGTCTTTGTATTGGGGGGTAAGTCCGTAGAGTAGGCAGGTAGATTGGTTACCAGGTAGGTTACCAGGGATTGAGGGTGGGATGGATTTGGAGTGACTGATTATGGAGATTCTTTGGGGGATGATGAAAATGTTCTAGAATTAGATAATTGTAATACTTGTACAAACTTGTGAATATATTCAAAACCAGTTTGGCACACTTAAAAATAGATAAGACCTGGGCAAAGGAGCTATGGTGACAGATGCCCTTTCTCTCTGGTTATGAGGCAATTTGCATACTGGTAGGAAATTGAGTGATTAAGTCTTTCCTTCTTTTTACAGTTTCATATTCCTTAATCACTATGGCTTCCCATTTTAGGAACCCACTCTTGAGCCAACAATAGCTACTTTACCATGACGCTAACTCAGAGCTCTCATTCAGTAACTGCCTTTCTGGGCATTTACTGGGTTTTCACAGCATGTACTACTCTAGGCCAACCAAGATCTTCAGAAAAGTCATCTGTTGACACTGAGAACTAAGGTGGAATAAAAACAGAGAAAGAAGACATGGCCGTATCCCCGCAGGTACACACATAAAATTAAATTTTTTTCTACTTATTTTGATTGCTAGAGCTTTAATCCTGCTCTTTATTATCTGATATATCCAAATATGTCTAGAGAGGAGATCTAGACTTACCACAGAACTCTTGGCAGCCAAGAGTTTTTTGTGGCTCTTATTATAGGTTTCACAGACTAATTAAGGAGTGGGAATAAAAATAATCATTATTAGTAGTAATAAAAATTCTTCTCGGGCCTCCCTGGTGGTGCACGGGGTTAAGTCTCAGCACTATGAAGCTATTGCCAGTCACTGCAGCACAAGTTTGATCCCCAGCCAAGGAGCTCACCCACATGGTGCAGGAGACCTCTCCTGTCTTACCCACTGCTCCCCTCAGCAGTGTATTTCAGTAGATCCACCTGTTCTGCTCCCCACTGTGTCTCTGGTGAATCCTCTCACCTACCCCCCACCCACACACACTTCTGGCCTCCACCCCAGCTCTTGCATGCATAAATAAATAAATTTTTTAAAAAATAAAAATAAAAAGACACTTTACTGATTAGTTTTTTGTGCCCACACATTTCTTACAAAGAACTTCAGCCCGGCTTAATTTATTCTAACATTCATGTAATATTCAGGGATACTTTGAAATGGCTATAAATAAGAAAACTGAATTGCGTGTCCATTGGGAGCCTAAAATAAAATGTATCAAAGCCATGTCTCAGGCCAAAATAAAGTGAGTCACTGAGAGGACAAAGGATTGTGTTAAACTTTTCCCTTTCTCTTGGATGGTGCAGACCAGTCAGAGACCTTAACCTCTACCTAGTTCATTTTGGTTCCCTTGCCCCTGACTTGGCTGCTGTTTGAAAGGCCTGGGGGAGACTTCTTCAGATTTACTACATGATACAAGTTGGATACAACATGTTTTTCCAAAGTTTTTTTAAAGTGATATATTTAGGGTGCTTGAGAGGAAAGAATTGGCCAGTCCTTTATTTATCTCCCTAACAGGTGCAGTTTGGAGGGTCATAAAGCAGGATACTGAAAAAGAATGATTTTTGCCAAGTATTAAGTCCCTCTAGTATGTGTTTGCCCAAGCGTATGCCTTCTTACAACAGCACAAATCTACACCAGGCATCTCCGGTTCAGCATGGAAGTTTTTTCAGAGGAAAAATACACATTGTGGTTTCATTCAGATAGCTTCTTCAGCCCTCGTCCAAGAACTTCAGCATGGCGCATGTGAACCATTTGAAGATAGGAGGAAAAAATAGTTGCCTTTGATAAATACTTCTTCCCTCTTTTCCTGCTTCCCTCCTTTACTTGCCATAAAGTAATGTTCCCCCCAACTTGAGGGAAAGGTAATGCTCTATACAAAAGATGACTTTTCCAAAGACAAATTTGTTGTAGTATTTGAAACAGGCGATCTAATCACAGGCAGGTAGAAACTCAAGGTCAAGGAGTAAATATGAGAAGGAGGTTTTCCATCCCAGGACTCCTTTTCTGATGATGAGTAAGTCCTGAACAATGCTGAGAAATAGGCAAGAGGTGACGAATGTTGCTCTACATTCAGATAGGTGTAGGGCTTAGCAAACTTTAAAATGGGATGAAATTTCTAGTACCAAGAAATATAAATAAAGAAAGGCAAAACCCCTGTGGATTGAAAAAAATGCTCTGTGACCACATTCCCAACTATTCCTATTGCAAAAGGCCAAGATCTGTTGGATAAATAAATATTTGATGTCCATAGAACAGAGGAATCTGTAGTGTCAACACCAGGCCTTCGCTTCCAGGGTGCAAGAGTGGTCTGCCAGATTGGGCTCTTATTGATGGAGATAAAAGGACCTAGATTTTGCCATATGTTTTGAATTCTCAAGAAGAGATCTTATGTAGGAGATGAGAAAACTACAGTAAAACTATTGCTTATAGCAAGTGCTCAATTAAATGTTGAACCATAAGTGAATGTATCAACAGACATTCAGGAAAAGTCCTACAAATCTGAAACTTCCTGCCACATCCTCTCTCACTATTTGATTACAAGGAACTTTTCTGGGCCTCAAGTTCTGTATGAAACTCAAGTGTAGGTTAGGACTTTTTTTTTTTAAAGATTTATTCATTTATACATACAAGCTGGGGGACAGGCCAGAGAGGCGTGGGGCGGCGAGAGGGTTCACCAGAGACAGAGTGGTGAGCAGAACAGGCAGATCAGAAACACACTGCTGGGGGGAGCAGCAGGCGAGGCAGGAGAGGTCTGCTGCACCATGTGGGACTCTCCCCGGCTGGGCGTCGAACTCTCATTACGCGCTGCCTACAGCTCCACAGCGCAGCGCTCAACCGCTGCGCCACCAGGGAGGCCCAGGTTAGGACTTTTATCTAGAATTGTTAAATGGTACAAATAATATCATTCTCCAAGAATAAATGTATGACAGTGAAGGTGGAGAGGAGGGATATGGGAAGTGGTTACTTCTTAGAAATACTTCTTAGAAATAATGCTTTCTTTCTCCAAAAGGGATTACCGAGCCATAAAACATATTCTTAAGCGTATAAAGAAGAACTGTAGGCTAATGTCATCCATCAGACAGCTTCCTTGAGTTCCAAAGTTACACCTGTCATTCCCCTTCCATCTTAGAAAATTCAGCTCTCCTAAGACCTGATATGAAGCTCCTGGAATAAGATCACTGTAGATTGGGAGGCAGTTGAGAGAACCATCTTTTGCAACTTCAGGTGCTGAAAACCCAGCCCTCTTTTGAAGGATTGTCAGATCCTACTGGATCCAAGGAGGGTCAAACCAGCCCATATAGCCTATCAAGATTCACAGCAAGTAGCAAATCTTTCCTGCGTTCCTTTGCCCTGGGAAAGAGACATAAGAAGAACTGTAGGGACTGGAGAAATCCACCCCTTGGGAGTGTTTCTGCAGAGAGCTGGAAATGACTCTGAAGCACTGGTCTAGTGACATGGTATATTCTTGAGGCTATCTTCTGGAGGGATGCGTATATGAAACAAAACCAACATCAGAGAAAATGAAGTCAGTTAGGAGGAGGTGTAAGGACCAGAATAGTTCCTGGATTGCCACCCTCTTTCTTCTGGTTCAAGCAATATTAAAATATAATGATTTTATGAGTAGAGCTCTTTGAGGTGCAATTCCTCTAAGAGCTATTTCTCTTGGTAAGGAAACAAAAAAAAAAAATCCCTGTACTTCCTCAAAGGATTTTAAATATATTAGTAACCTGCTTATTATCCTCATTCCTCACCATCCAGATTTAAATTAATCAAAGAATCTATGAGTATAAAATTACTGTCTTGGGTGGGAGATTCCAACACAGAGTAACAACAGTGTTTTTATAGCAAAAAAAAAAAAAAAAAAAAAAAGGATCATGGGACTTTGGAACCCATGTTGATTTAGAAAAAAAGATCTAGAATTAGATTCAGAAAGAAAAAAGTGAGGAGGTGGGTGGGCTGAAGTTAAAGATTTTCCTCTTTGTAGCACTAAAATTTCATTGTATCTCAAAGCAGAATGGATCAGATTGAGTTGTCAGACAAAAGAATAAAATTATTGCATCTAACAGTTAGAATAAGTTAGTTTTATGATCTTTACAACTCTCTAACCTCTAAACCAAGAGTTTTATCTTTTCTAATAAATGCTATGTATTTGTGTTTCAGCTTTCTTATCTTCAATGGGGCTTTAGAATAACACATGCAAATTCCTCCAATAAATGCAGGATTGTTAAAACAATATTCTGCTCTCAGTCAAGAAACCTAGAATGTATTTCATCCAAACAAGCCTTGAAGAGGGCTAGTCAAGTGACAGATCAAATAAAAAGGACACTTAATACACATGTAAATCATTTGCATTACAAATAAGACACTTTAGCAGGGGTGAGACTCAGCCTGATTGTCAGGATTAAGTTCCCATATTAATGCATGCATTTGGTGTGGTTATTTTGGGTGGAAGACTTCATCCATCAATGCCCCCACCACTAAGTAAAGCCAACCTGTAAACTGATCACCACAGCCTGTCAACACTGGTTTCTTAATTACATAAAGAAAATATGTTTCAAAGACTTTTGATAATTTGGTTAATATTTCAACTTTGGGTTCAACATCTAGCATCTTTCTAGGTTCTTTAAAACAATGGTTAAAGTCATTTTAATAATTAGTACTAAAAAACTAAATACTATTTTTATGCTCCCTTGCTAATCTCTTTTTTTTTGCTTTAGTTTGCAGAAGTCAAACATAAAATTCAGAAAGTACTGATGAAGACTAATGTTAATAAAATAATGTTTTAAAAAGATGCTTCCATTAAAAATTAGCTCAATGCATTTGTGCTGTCAATTGTGTTTTGATTAGTCATTTTAGTAATTTCTAATACCAATTTATTTGTTATTGATTAGTAGCTTAAAAACAATGAATTTTTTTACAGAAGCAGAAATTTTATGGAAGGACACATTTCTTCTAAGGTCTATATTTTTATATATTAATTATTTTAAAAGGCTACATATTATGAAATTATTTACAATAAACCTTGTTAGTAATCTATTAGTGATAATCAAAGATATTTATTTTACCCAAGTAAGAATTTAATGATGTAGTAACTAATGAAACTCCAAAAACACTGATAAAAGCAAAAAATGACAGCATCTGTGTATTCTAAATGTTGCCTGGTGAAAAAAATATATACATCAAACCTGGAAATATTGTCACAAATTCTTTTTTTGAAAACTTGATCAAATTTCCCATTTCTGAAAGCATCCCGAGACTCTCCCACTCTCTCACAAATTGCAAATACATGGTGAAAATTTGTGATTGAACCTAAGAAGATATGCTTGAAAATGCAGTCTGTTCACTGGCAGCATAAATGAACATCCTTAAACGACACTTTAAGAATGCCTTGCAAAGGACAGTATCAAATATCAAATTGTCGTTGGATCATTTTAGTCAATATTCCCTCATAAACCATCATTATCCGAAATTTTTAAATTAGTTATCTTCCTTCTATGTTTTTCTTCTGGTCTCTTTACTTTCAAGGATCTTTTCCTTAAGAAATTGGCTATCTGTTTGAACACGAATACCAAAACACTTTATTAAAAAGCACAACAAAGAGATTAAGGATGAGTCTTACCCTCTTTCTTAGTGGGTTCTGGCATGGCCACAACAGAAAAGTGATTCTCCAAGCAGTTTGCTTCCCTCTAGGACTAATTGACAGAAACCCCACAAGCAGGCAAGAGATGGTGCAGGTCAGTGTGACAAGCGACTGGGGAGAAGCCCGGAGCTTTTATACAGCCTCCGACATCAATCACGTTGGCCCCGCCCCTTCGTCAGCACAAGGATGCTGGAACTTGACAGCTAGGAGGACCTTTCTCACATCTGTTGTCTGCACTCTGCTCTCTCGCCTACTGGAAGGAATCTCCTGCCCATCTCATGTGGCCGATGAGAACACCTCTAACTTTCTAAATTCAGCGCAGCCTCGTGCTCCTTCTTACTCTTCTCTCTCTGACTGCCATGTGTCCACTGGGGAGTACAAAAATTTGCCAGATGAAAAAAACTTAAATGACAAGTCGTAGAATGCTTACTCAACATGTACCTGCCTTTTCACTCAGATGGTAAAGAAAAAGCTTTGTATGCTGATGACACTTTTATATTCCATTGACTGTTTATTTCTACCAGTTCTTCATGGATGGATTTTCAATTTTTTTCTTTTTTTCATGAATATGCTAATACATGTCTGTTAAGCCAACAGTTTAAGTTGAATGTTTTATTTCACCTTCTCTTTCAAAACAGCAAATTTTTCTATGAAGGAATATGGAGGCTTTACTTTCTTAGGAGAAACATCTTTTTTTTAAAAAAAATTACATGCCATATAAAAAAAATGAAGTGATGATACAGGCCACTTGGATAAAGTTGGAACGCGTTATGTTAAATGAAAGGAGAAGATACAGAGACCACATGTTGTGTGATTCCATCCCTAAGAAACACCTAGGGAAGGCAAATCCATAGAGTTGGCAGGTAGGTTAGTTACCAGGTAGGTTATCAGGGATTAAGGGTGGGATGAATTTGGGAGTGACTGATCATGGAGATTCTTTGGGGGGGGGGGGGTGATGAAACTGTTCTAGAATTAGATAATTGTAATATTTGTACAAACTTGTGATTATATTCAAAACCACTTTGGCGGGCCTCCCCGGTGGCGCAGCGGTTGAGCGCTGCGCTGTGGAGCTGTCGGCAGCGGTGACGCGAGTTCGACGCCCGGCCGGGGAGATTCCCACATGGCGTGGCAGACCTCTCCTGCCTCGCCTGCTGCTCCCCTCAGCAGTGTATTTCTAATCTGCCTGTTCTGCTACCCGCTCTGTCTCTGGTGAACCCTCTCGCTGCCCCACACCTCTGGCCTGTACCCCAACTTGTATGTATAAATAAAAAATAAATCTTTAAAAAAAAAAAAAAAAACCACTTTGGCACACTTAAAAATAGATGAGACCTGGGCAACGCAAGTGGGATAGAATGACGGCCATTATTTTGTTTCACTGTGGTGGCAAGACACACATGTATCAGAGTTGATCATTTTCTCCAATAAATCTTACAGAACTGGTGGAGAAATAGGAACTCCCAATACTTTCTTACTTTCTTTGCCCACATGCAAGGCACCTCAGAGACCAGGAATAAAATCAGCATATGAAAAGACAATTGCTCATGTGCCTTTATTATTACGTGTTTTAAAGATCATTTCAAGAGACTCTGATTGATCTGTACTAAACCAGCCACAGCCACAGTATCTAGCTTTAATTTCTCTTGTGGCTGATAGTGCAGCTGATCAGACTTAGCTCTACCAAACTGTGCCAAGCTAACTTTTCATATAAGGATGGAAACTCAACTTAGAACGAACAGCATCATGCTTCAGCTATGTGTGGGATGGAGGAGGGGGGAGGGAGGAGAGCTCATCAAGAAGGTCATTGGACATCTGCAAAGAAAGCCTTTCTTCCACCACATGGTGCTACTAAACGTATTATTTGGATTAATTTTTTTTGTTCTTAAATGATAAACACATAAATGTCAGACAGAAAACAGCAAACTATCTAATACAAATTAGATGTTCCTTGAAAGAAAAAAAAAATCACTTTTTCCCCCACCATGTAAATATCAATGACTAGGTGACAAAAATGAAAGAACCTAGAATATGACATCAGATCCTTGGGTTTTATTTCTGGAGCTATCATTGACCAGCAGGACTGCTCTAAGAAAGTTAGATGAACTTGCTGCCTAAAATGAGGGTTTAAAAAAAAATGACTTAAATCCTTTGTTGGCTTGAGACTGATATTTTTATGAGTAACCCCTAAAAAGAATCATTTTTCCAACATTACCACACAATGAATAGCACATATGAAATGGACATAAGGGGGAAGGGTCATGTGACAAAAGAATGTTTATAACGATGGGCAGATTTTGCACATGCCAAAAAGGGATGCCATCCCATGGGTGGCTTTTGCAGAAACTCCATTGGGTGTTTAATACAGTGATCATTTTACAGAGGTGAACATGTGCCAGAAAATATTGGAATCCATGGGGAAAAACACTGTATGACCTGGTAAGTTTTGGGATGCAAAGCACTAGGTTATAAAAAGACAAGGCATTACTGGAGGAGTGGACAAATTCTAAGGTGAATGGTTGTAGAGTATATTAGATAAAATAAACTTCTAAATTAGAACAATAAATATACCTTTATAATTTTACTTAGGACTGTGCTGTTTTAGGGATATATATACATGTATATATGTATATACATGTGTGTATGTATATATATACACACATACATACATATACACATATATATATATCCCTTATTTTAGATCTTATACATTCATCTAATAGGTAGCAGACACCTATTTCCAACCTCACCCTTAGGAAGTGGGGAAAACAGTATACAGGGCTCTTTGTTTTTCTTTTATTTGTTTATTTTGCTTTTCCTTTTGTAATATTTGTCATGAGAGTTGATTAAAACATAGCATAAAGCCATGACATAGCAACTGTTAAATCAGGATGGAAACATTTCTTGCTTACATAAAGCAAGACCAAAAGTAATTTGTCATTATAATACTCTACAGTTTCCTGGGGAATCCAAGCTACTTCCTGTTCTATGGTCCTCTAGGATGGTAACTTCATGATCTAAAGTGTCTGCTAGCACTCTAACCATCACATCCACATTCCAGGAATCAGAACAAAAAGGAAAAAAGGACTCACCTTCTCCCTATTAAGTAGCCTTCTTGAAAGTCCCACACAAAACATCTAATACATCCCACTTAATTACATGACCATATCTGGCTACAAAAGCAGCTGAGAAACGTGATCTTTTTCAGGGGCAAAGGACTTCTAACAATAAAGAGAATGAAGAGAATGGATATTATATAGACAAATATAAATGTATGCCACAACTGTCAAAATAAAAGCAATATTATTCCCTGAGCCAACCAAGGTTTACAGAGAAGTATGAATAATAATAAGCCTCACACTCTCCCCAACCTTGTCCTTGTTCCAAGGTGTGAAATAGGTTCTAAATTTTATCTGTGCTAATATAAATATATACAAACTAAGATATTAATACGGAGGGAGTTCATGAAATTTTTACTTATACTATTCTTCAGCTTGGTTTTCCATTTATCCTGTAAACATCCCTAAGTGTATGTGTGTGTGTGTGTGTGTGTGTGTGTGTGTGTGTGTGTGTGTGTAGATAGCTGTTTTCCTAATAGCTGAATTAATCATTTATGATATGAATGTACCATATTTTTTTCTATTACTCCCTTTTTGATGGACATTCAGGTGGTTTTCGGTGTTTTGCTGCTACAATCGATATTATAATGAAAATCATAGACTATCGCCTTATATAAAGATATTTTTAAATTAGTAGGATAGGTTCTTAAAAGTGAGCTTTTGGTATAGATGCATAGATATTAAATCTTAATAGACTTTGCTAGAATACTTTCCCAAATCATTGCCTAACTAAGAGGTCAATCAGCAATGTATAATACTGCTTGTTTTCTCAGATCCTGGATGTTACTAAAAAACCTCAAAAAAGTGAACAACTTAATGTGTGAGAAATGATTCCTCATTATTTGAGGTTTCTTTTTTCCAAAAGGTTAAGCAATATTTTGTACTTATTGATTTCTACTCCTTCTTCTGTGAATTGATTTTTTTAAATTTTTTATTAGTGAGATTAACTCTATCTTATGTTCCAAGTCCTTTCTTTTTTTTATTTTATGATGTGTTTTGCCATAAAGAATTTTAAATTTTTATTTATTCAAATGTATCCTCTTTCCCTCTATAACTTTTGGATTTTTTATTTCACTTTAGAAGTCTCCCCAGCCAGGGTTATTCAAATACTCATAAATTTTCTTCAAGCATTTTGTTGTTTTACTTTTTAAATGTAAAACGCTAGTCCTATTAGAATTTTTCTATATTATGTGAATTAGGATTTATTTATTTAATAAATATTAAATAAATATTAATAATTATATTAATAATTATATATTATTTTTTCACCAGCTTGAAAGGGAGTCATTCCAGCACCATTTTGTTGTTATTTTACCACTAATTTAAATGTTACCTACAGTTTATGCTACATTCTTATACAAACTTGAATCTATTTATAGACAGTGTTCTTTTTTCATTCATCAATGTGTTTATTCTTTAGCTAATATTGTATTGTTTGGAATAGCTAATATTGTATTGTTTGTTAGCTTTACATTAAGTTTTAATATCTGATAGGATGGATTCTTCTCTCTGGTCTAATTTTTCTAAATTTTCTTTCAATTCTCCTTTTACACTTTTTAATTTTTTTAAAGATTTAGTTTATTTATTTATGCATACAAGAGCTGGGGTGTAGGCCAGAGGTGTGGGGAGTGGTGAGAGGATTCACCAGAGAAAGAATGGGGAGCAGAACAGGCAGATCTACTGAAATACAATGCTGAGGGGAGCAGTGGGAGAGATAGAAGAGGTGTGCTATGCCATGTGGGTCCCTTCCCTGGCCAGGGATCGAACTCATGCTGCAGTGGCTGGCAATAGCTTGATAGTGGTGAGACTTTAACCCCTGTGCCAACAGGGAGGCTCTCCTATTACACTTTAAATTCATTTTGTCCATCTCTTGTTACACTCTACCAATACACAAGATGTTTATGTTACAATTACATAAATAATTATATATTAATTTATGACCAATTATTATTTGATGATATTAATCCTCACCTAGAAATATATTTCTTCAAGTTAGATATTATTTTATAGTTACTTATAAAATATAAACTTTCCCCATAAAACTTTTATGCCATTAATGATAAATTTGTGTCAGTACATTTTACAATTTTTGTTAAAATTTTAAACAGAATTTCCTTTCTATATTTCCATTTCTAACTGGCTACTGAGAGCAAGAAGAAAAGTTACAAAGTTATTTGGATAATTAGTTTGCATCCAACCACTTAATCAAATTTATTTTTTTTTTAGTTCAAATGGGACTTTTAGGAGGATCCTTTAGATTTACTTACTATATGACTTAATGTTCTTACCTTTCATTAGTGAATAATCCACTTTAGTTTTAATTTTCTCACTGATTTGGGAATTATTTTAAAAGGATTTCTTAATTGCTAAGGAAGATTTTTATGCTAGTTCCTTTCTTAATTAAATTTTTGGTGAGGTGAAATTTACATCAAGCAAAATTAACTATTTTAAAGTGAACAATCCAGTAGCACACCCAGAATGTTGCATAACCATCACATTGCTAGCTCTAAAATATTTTCATCACCCTCACATGAAAGCTGGTGCCCCTTAAACAGCAACTCCCCATTCACCATTCTGCCCAGTCCCTGTGGCAACCGACATGTTTTCTGTCTCTGTGGACTTCCTTATTCTAGAAGTTTCCTATAAATAGAATCATGCACTCGGTGACTTTTTCTGTATTTTTTTTTTCACTTAACATGGTGTTATTAAAGTTCATTCATACTGTGGTATGGATCAATACTTCATCCCTGTTTATGGTTGAATGATATCTGTCATATGCATATACTATAATTTATCCATCAATCATTGATGGATATTTGGGTTGTTTCCCTTTTATGAATACTGTCTATGTTCATTTCTTTGAGAGTCTGGTTTAAATTTTCTCTAGAGATGTACTTAAGAATGTAATTGCTGGGCCTCCCTGGTGGCGCAGCGGTTGAGTGCTGCGCTGTGGAGCTGTCAGCAGCGCGCGATGCGAGTTCAATGCCCTGCCGGGGAGATTCCCACATGGCGCAGCAGACCTCTCCTGCCTCGCCCGCTGCTCCCCTCAGCAGTGTGTTTCTGATCTGCCTGTTCTGCTCCCCACTCTGTCTCTGGTGAATCCTCTCGCCGCCCCATGCCTCTGGTCTGTACCCCAGCTTGTATGTATAAATAAATAAATCTTAAAAAAAAAAAAAAAGAATGTAATTGCTGCATCCTATGGCAATTCCATCCTCACTTTTTGGAAGAACCACCAAATTGTTTTCCATAGAAGTTACACTATTTACACTCAAACCAGCAATATTATACAAAGATACCAATTTTTCCACATCTTTGCCAACACTTGCTGTTTTTCATTTCTAAAATTATAGCCACACTCAGAGATATGAAGTTGTATCTCCATGTTGTCTGACTTGCATTTCCCTAGTGGCTATTGCTGATGAGCACCTTTTCATGTGCTCGTTGGCCATTTGCATATTTTCTTTGGAAAAATAGCTAGACAAGCCCTTTGCCCATTTTTAAATTAGATTGTCCTTTTGTCGTTGAATTATAAGAATTCCAGACTTTGGGCCTCCCTGGTGGCGCAGCGGTTGAGAGCTGCGCTGTGGAGCTGTCGACAGCTCCCGATGCGAGTTCGACACCCAGCCCAGCCGGGGAGAATCCCACATGGCGCGGCAGACCTCTCCTGCCTCGCCCGCTGCTCCCCTCAGCAGTGTATTTCTGATCTGCCTGTTCTGCTCCCCGCTCTGTCTCTGGTGGACCCTCTCGCCTCCCCACACCTCTGGCCTGTACCCCAGCTTGTATGTATAAATAAATAAATCTTTAAAAAAAAAAAAAAAGAATTCCAGACTTCATGCACACTAAATCCTTATCAGATCTATGATTTACAAAAGTTTTCTCCTAGCCTGTATTGATGTTAAATAACAAGTGATAATAAGTGATATTGAACAATAAGTGATGTTGAAGAATTGTCTCTAGGCCATCTGAAAGTCTTCTTTGGAGGAGTGTCTATTTAGGCCATCTGACTATTTTTTGGTTAGGTTATTTTTTATTGTGTGGGTTCTTTATATATTTTGGAAATTAATCCCTTGTCAGATGTGTAATGTGCAAATATCTTCTCTCAGTCTGTAGGTTCTGTGTTTGTGGTAGTTTCCTTCAAGGCACAAAGGTTTTTGGTTTGATGTAATCCCGTTTGTTTGTTTTTGCTTTTATTTCCTTTGCCATTGGAGTTGCATCCCCAATACACTTTTATGGTTTATACCCAAGAGTGTAACATCTATGTTTTCTTTCATGTTTTTATGGTCATCATGTTTTTAATCCATTTGGAATTAATTTTTTGTGTATGGAACTAATTAATGCTCTAGTTTCATTTTTTTTTTTTTTTGCATGCGACTGTCCAAGATTCCAACACCATTTGTTAAAGAGGCTTTCCATTCTCCACTGCATGGTTATGGCCCCTTTGTCTAAGATCAAATTTTCATATCTGTGTGGATTGACTTGTGGTATTTATATTGTTTTGATTACCATTGTTGTATAATATACTTTAAGAGTGTGATAATTCCAGTTTTCTTCTTTTCTCTCATGATTGCTTCCGCAATTTGGTGTCTTTTGTTGTTCCATACAAAATTATAATTGTTCTATTTCCCTGAAACTGTCATTAGGATTTTGATAGGTATTACACTGAATCTGTAAATAGTTTTAGGTAAGATGGTAAGACTAGATAGCTAGTCTTCCAATTCATGAACATGGGATATCTATCCATTTCTTTGTGTTTTCTTTCATTTCCTTTGACTTATAATTTTTAGAGTACAGGTCCTTCATCTCCTTTGTTAAATTTATTCCACAGTATTTCATCCTTTTTGGTGCAATTATAAATGGGATTTTTTTCTTAATTTCTCTTTATGCCAATTCATTGTTTACATATAGAAAAACAGCAGATTTTTATGTATTGACTTTATATCCTGACTCTTTATTTATTCGGTATTTCTAGTAGTTTTTGACAAAGTCTTTTGGATTTTATGTATATTATCATATCATCTACAAATATCATTTACTTCTTTTAACTTCTCTTTTTTTTTTTTTGCTACATCATTCTATTGAAGAAGTTTGATACTTTGTTGTGTAATAATGTTGCAATGGACAATCTCTGTCTTGTTCCTGATCTTAGAGAAAATGCTTCCAGTTTTTCAACATTGAGTATAATGTTGGCTGTGAGTTTTTCATATATGGCTTTCATTATCAATATATTGAGATAAATTCTTTTTATTCTGATTTTATTGAGTATCCCACAAATGAGTATGAATCATGTTAAATGTTTTTCCTATTGAAATGATCATGTGATTTTTATCTTTTTGTTGTTGGTGGTAGTGTAATGAATGATATTGATTGATTTGTGTATGTTGGACCAGTGTTGTACCCCTAGGATGAGTCCCACTTAGTCATGATTGATAATGTTTTTAAAATATTGCTGGATTCAGGGCCTCCCTGGTGGCACAGTGGTTAAGCGCTGTGCTGTGGAGCTGTCGGCAGCGGCGACGCGAGTTCAGCCCCTGGCCGGGGAGATTCCCACATGGCATGGCAGACCTCGCCTGCCTTCCCTGCTGCTCCCCTCAGCAGTGTATTTCTGTCAATCTGCCTGTTCTGCTCCCCACTCTGACTCTGGTGAACCCTCTCGCCGCCCCACGCCTCTGGCCTGTACCCCAGCTTGTATGCATAAATCAATAAATCTTTAAAAAAATATTGCTGGATTTGACTTGCCAAGATTTTGTTGAGGATTTTTGCATCCATGTTCATCAGTGATATTGCTCTACAGTATTTTTTTTTTCTGGCTCACCTCTGTTGGTTTTGTTGGCAAGGTAATGTTGACCTTGTGAAATGTGATGTAACATTTTTCTAAGCTATAAGACAAGAAATCACATTAAATGGGGCTAAAATCTTGAGGCAAATAGAATTAAAATATTTACTCAGGAAGAAAAGAAATAATGTTAAATTTCAAGTGGTTAAGATAATTATTTATGTGTTTTTAATATATTATACTGGGAATTATATCACTATAATACTTTAATTCCATGGGAGATATTTAAAATTGTGCAATTAAAGTTTTATTTTAATACCATATTTTACAGAGAGATGAAAATGATATTCTTCATAACTGTTTAAGCTTATAAATGAAAATTTTAAGTATCAATTTGAAAATGTATAGGTTATCCAAAATTTTTTTGAAGGTGCAATACTCAGCTTGGGATGCCAAATACAAAACACCATAGGCTGTCTTGAACTGAGAAATTTGTTTCTCACGGTCTTAGAATTTGAAAGTCTGAGATCAGAGTACCAGCCTGGAAGGGTTCTAGTGGAGCTCCCTTCCTGCCTTGCAGACAGCTACTTTCCCATTTTGTTCCCACAACACGGCGAGAGATGGAGAGTGAGCTTCCTGGTGCCTATTCTTATAAAGCACTGATGTCATCATAAGGATCCCATCTTCATGGTCTCACCTAAACCTAATTACCTCCCAAATACCCCTCTGCAAACACCATCATATTGGTGGTTAGTGTTCACCATGTGTTTTGGGGAGGGGACACAATTCAATTCATAGCAAAAAATATGTCAATAAAGTAGCTTAAAAGCTCTATTTAGATGATGCATTTCAGAAGAGGATGGTGAAGGGAGAAAGGGGTTGATGGATCTAAGTGTAAGTAGACAGATGCTGCTCCTCCCCCCCTTTACCTCTTCCTTTCCCTTTGCCTGGGACCTGAGGAAGGTGAGAGAGACTTTCCCCAAGATTATGCCACTGGCCTTTTGCTCTTGGTGTACATTCTCTCCCTTGGTGAGCTAATCCCCTCACATTCTCAGCTCTTACTGTGACTGACTCCCGGAACACATCTCTGACCTTGATTCTGAGTTCTTCCTTTAGATCACAATGTACATTGAATATTAAAAATGGAACCAGTTAGAGACAATGATAGTTCATAAAATTGTTATATTATTTTCCAGCTTTTCTTATACACATTTTGCAGAACTTTTTGAGTTTTAATTAATTTGTAAAAGGAGAGATTGTGGGATCCAAAGTGAAATTAGGGGCCTCCCTGGTGGCACAACGGGTTAAGCGCAGCACTATGAAGCTATCCAGAGCCACTGCAGCACGAGTTTGATCCCCGCCCAGGGAGATTCCACATGGCGCAGCAGACCTCTCCTGCCTTGCTTGCTGCTCCCCTCAGCAGTGTATTTCAGTCAATCTGCCTGTTCTGCTCCCTACTCTGTCTCTGGTGAAACCTCTCACCACCCCACACCTGTGGCCTACACCCCAGCTAGTGTGCATAGATAAATAAAAATTTTTTTAAAAAGTGGAATTAGTCAGGAAACAAAAGAAAGCAGGTAGTCAAGTCATTTAAAATTTGAAACCTGACTCCACAGGATATTGTGGACATTCTTGGGTCTGCCAGTTCTCCTGGTCCTAAACTGTTTTGTATGTGAAAAAAAGAAGGAACAAGTGGCAAAGGTGGTGAAGGTTTGGTAAATTTGTAAAATTTAGCTGTTTTACAAGGTAATGGCTAAGGGAATTCTTTCTCTGTCTCTTTCTCTCTCTCTGTCTCAAGTTTGTTCTGTGTGTACTTACAGCTACCGGGATGCTAATGTTTCTATCCACACCATTAGAAATCGGTATTATGAATAATTGATCTTTAAATTTAATGCTCCAGTGAATGGATGGTAACAAAATTGAAGACATTCCCTTAAATACTCTGGAAATCCATTCCATTTTAAAAAGCTCTTGCACACAATGTTCCTGGACTGTTATTCTTGAATGATAAAGAAAGGAACCCGGCTTCTTGACATTCCTTTGTGTGACTTTGAATTTTATCTCACACCAAGTACAAGTTCATACTGGAAGCCTTGCAGGCTATCAATAGAACTCTGCTCACCCGCCTTATTTTAAAGCTGAAGCATGTTAAGCCCTCTAAGCCTCTCCTCATAAGACATACCCTTCATCTCCCAAATTAGTCCTGGGGCCTTTGCTGGCTTTCTTCCAAGACTCAGATGTTCTTTTAAGCTCAGTGTTCTACCACACACCATGCAGTAGGTTATAAGAGCTGACATTTCCTTTGCCTTAAAAATCTCCTTTAATTTATGGACCCTCACAATTTTCAGCCTCGATATCTTCTACTCTGGATTTATAGTGCTTATTTGAAAATCACAAAAATTTCCCTAGTCCTGATGACTATAGATTACATGTATCATAAGTTTATTTTCAGTCAGAAATTTAAAAAACACCAACAAACAAAAATGTAGTGAAACACAGAGGTCCCTAACCTTGACCCATGATTTCCCAACTGGAGGTCTTTGTTCCTATTATTTCCCACAGCTGAAGCATCCTTCCAGCCCAAACTGGAAGGATAAACTCAAAGGGGACTTGGTAGACAGTCTTCTTCTCAATAGTCCAGATAGTGATCCAGGTGGAAATTAACTCTGATTTCTCCAAATACTTTACACAGACTCTTTGTGCGATAATTACAATCTTGTTCACCTCCTATTGTCCTTTTGTGCATCTTATTGTTTAAACCCTACATCTTAGCCTGGTAGCCTGTGAGCGAAATCCAGTTTGCAGGTGAATTTTGTTTGACCCATATACTTGTTTCCTATTAAAAATGTAAAAACCATATAAAATATGAATTCTGGCTTCTCTTGGAAGTACTGGGCCCAGGTAGAAACACCACACTGTAGCTCCATAAGGACCACTCCAGTTTGCTTCTTGGGTCACCGTGGTCATTTGTGCTAACTACCTCGCCCAGGTGGACATTTGAACTTGTAATCCTTAGTTTAGACTATACATTTTTTAATGTATATGTTTTTATTGTTATTTATGTCTTTTACATTGTGTATTCCCCTTGGGTAGCCCAGCACCAATTCACCCGTGATCCATCTCCGTGGTCCCCTGTGTTCTTTTCTATTCCATTTTGTGCCCTTATCCTCCCCTCCCCCTGCCATCCCACCCGCTGAGTGTCTCTCTCTTATTTGATTTCCTTATAGACTATACTATTCTTGAGGCAGGATCTGATCATCTTTAGAGTTTGCAGTAGGCACTTAGTGATTTGCAGCTGGACCAATATGAATATATGTGGGTTGAGAGGCAAGTCTTTTTCATTTAAGTGACTTTGAGCTTATGTTATTGGGACCTGACCAATTCCTCCCATTCTCTTATTCAATCATAACATTGTTTAGAATCTATTAATAAGCATCAACTCCCTTTCTGCTATTTGTTAAAAACATGGAGATACAAAACAAACAAGCATGACACCCGCCCCTCCCTACGGGGGCTATTTGAGGCAGCAAGAAATAAGCATATGAAGTAATTTGTGAACACATTATCATTATAATTGTAAGGCAGCAGAGCAAACTGTTTAATAGATGAAACACTGGGGTCAAAGTTGATTTACGTTTTGGTTCTGTGCTTAGAATATTGTAGTGTTGGATAAATTATTTAGCTGTCTATAGTTTCTTCATCTTTTGCTGGGTCCCTTTCAAGATCTAGATGGACAAAATTATATCTTCCCATGGAGATGTGGGGGGATTAGATGAGCTAACACAGGTCAAGTCCTTGGCAGTGTGTGGACGTGGCCAGTATTGTGCAGATGGAAGGGGTTATCCTTGGCAGCTAAATAATCCAGATCACTTTCAGCACATAGGAGAATATATCATCAGTATACAAAATTCACAAAGCCCTATTTCCTACACAGCCCTCATTACAAATCAGTTTGCTATCCTCAATTAAAAATGGCCACTCAGTATTCAGAGCTCAGTCCTATGTGTGATTGCTGATTCTGTGTGGGTGTGATGGAAAAGATCAGTTTGTCACCAGGAGTCTTTTCACATCGTGGACATGTAAAGGCCAGCCCTGGTGTGCAGCTGCAGCTGCTATTTGCAGCGCTGGGGCCTCTGGGATGGGATTCTGGTGCTCAGATTTATTTTCTGCCCTGTGCCTTTGTTTGAAAAGATCCTGGTCCTGCTCAGCTGCCCTGATGGTTGGTGCTGTCCTGCAATGTCCTCATTTTGCTTCCCTGATAGAAGATGTGCTTTCTCCCTCAGCTGTCTTCTGAAAATTCAGTGAAATCACCATCATTTAGTAAATATGCAGTGTCCTGCTAAGCAGTTCATATCCCTTAACTCATCTAATATTCATAAAATGCCATGAGATGGTACTGTTGTTCAGCATTGTGTTAAGACAAGGAAACTAAAGTATGTTGAATAATTAAGCTCTCAGTAAGAGGTGGAGACAATATTTAAATCAGGTATGTTTCCAGAATCCAGGATATTAATGTCCAATAAATTTAGGTGACTATCTTTCCTTGAAAACACATTTCTTCTCATCTTCAGCTGTTTATTGTTTCCTTAGCACGATAAAGAGGGTAAAAGAGATTTTCTCTCTGGGCTCATTCCCAAAATCTCCATAGAGCTGCAATACTACTATAAAACCTGCAACACTAAGGATTCTGAGTCACATCTGGGCTCAGTAAGGAAAAGGAAGTGATCAATTAACAAAGTCTGCAATGAACTTTCAGATAATATCTATTGACCTTGAAGTAGAAGGTTTCACAATTTAGAATCTCAAAGGCTTAACTTTGAGGGATGTAGCCATAGAATGATTTCATGAGTTAGGATCATAGTCAGACAGTCATAAACACATTTTAATTATTCCTGAAAGGGATATTGTCCTTCATTTCCATCAAGCAAAATAGAAAAACATTTTCACGTTAGGACTTTGTAAAATCCAAAGTCTTTTAAGTTAATTGGAAAAAAAAATTTTTGTGCGTCAATCCCTTTAAGTCCAAAAGTTTTTTGATTTAAATGAGAAACTGTTGCGTGTGTCTTAAGAACTGAAGAGACACAAAATACAAGAAAGTGATCAGCCTGGTTTAGAGATAATCCAGAGTTGTAGACACAATAGACAAAGAACTGAGTAATGCAAGTTAGAGGATGATCTCCTTGCAAGATTCAAAGCCCCAAACACAGTGGCTGTAAGAAGGAGCTCAGGCTGACAGAGGAGTGGGAAGAATCAGGAAGTATTTCTAGAGCTTCAAATATCATGTCTGGACAAAATCTCTGGCCCTAAATGTGCATCATTAACAGGAATAGTTTCTGTCATTTTTGTGAAAGACCAAATAGTTAATGAGCTTAATCATCTTTATTGAGGGTGAATTTTTTTTAAACTTGGGAAAGATTTAGAAGTATGAAAGTTTCAGAGAATCAGAATCATAGGGAAAGTTTCAGAGAATCAAAACAGAGCTGAAACTCCCAGGCTAACAACACCTCCAAGCAAATATTTTAAAACAGAAACTAAGACAACATTTTTGGAAACCTGCGTGACCACATTTACAAAAGTGCAATGTGAACCAGCAACCCCACTACTAGTATAAACCCAACAGAATAGCAATCTTATACGCATAGGGCTGTGTAAGAGGGATGTCTACATTAGGTAAGAGGGGTCAAATGTGTGGTGATGAATGGAAACTAGAAGCCTAGAGGCAAGCACGAGGTAGTATATAGAGATATTGATTTAAAAGGCTGTATACCCAAAACCTATATAATGTTATAAATCAGTATTATTTCAATAAAATTTATTTTTAGAACCAAAGCATGGAGCTTCCTGGGTGACACATAAACAGATATGAGAACAAATAATACTACTGATACTCTCATTCAACCAAGTAGGAAGAATATGCCGGGTACTTAAGAGTATTCCAATATGCATCAGTCAGTGTTTTTTTAAAGGGAGTGGCTAATTTTGCCAGTCAGTTAACTGGAGGTGAATAAAGATTGTTAAGATAGTGGAATCTATGATTTCATGACTACTGACTCAGTCAACTCCATGCTGAGCATTTGGGCTCCATTTAGTCCCTACATTCTGTACACATGATTAAATGATCTCATCACCATTTCACCGTTGGGGAAAACAAGTCTCATAGAAATTGAATAATTTTTCCAAATAGATAAATATATAGGAGGTAGAGAAGTCAGAATTTAAACCTGGGTGATCTGTCTCCAATGCCCCCCTGGAGTGCACTGTTCTCTCCTTCACTCAGCCACAAAAAGCTGGGAAGAAATGATGAGGTGCTTTCCCCTTACCGAAATATAGGAGGACTTCATTGGACCAGAACTGTCCTCCACTTGAAAGGTTTACAGGCTTAAATCATCTGGAGGGCCTCTAAGTGGGGGAGAAGAAGCCAATGGTCAGTTTCATTCTTTCTTGAGATAATGGCTCTGAAAGAAGCAAATCTTGATGAGGATGATGTGAGGATGACATCATAAATAGTAGCCCTGAACCACCTTCAGCAAGAAAAGTTATTTTCTTTAAATAAGTTTCTCGGACCTTTGCATTAGTCAGATTCTCTTCTTTCCCCAGTTGTCTTGATCATATTGACTCATCAAAATCTCCTGGAGAACTTTGAAAAAACACTCACACCCAGACTGCCACAACCTTGTGAAGTGCATAGTCAGATTGAACAAGGGTGGAGGGGGAGAGGACTCCAGCACCAGTATTTTCTTGTATTAATGTTCCCCCAGCTGATTAAAATGTGTGGCCAGGGTTGTAATCACAGTCTCAATGGTGAGACTATTAAGGATTGTAGCTAGCTGGGCCAGAGGAAGGATTCCTACAGGTGGAACTTACCAATCCTTACCAAGGATTCCTACAGGTGGAACTTTCTTATTCAATCTACACAATGGCACTATCTCTGAAAGCTCGCTCTAAGTAGAATATCTCTTTACTAACTTTATAATTTCAAAATTCCTATTCTTTCATTTGTGGCTGCTCTAGATACTTCAGCTTCTTTGTCATAGCTAACACTATGATAACACTGGTCAACAGTGAGATCATAACTGACTTAAAAAGGCCCTAATCTGTAGTATCTTGGTGTGCTGAACATGAATATAACCCTGAAAATTTTTTATTAGCTCTCGTTTTGAAGCTTTCATATAATTCATTTTATATGTTTCACCGTGTAAATGTATCCAGTAGGACTGCAACCACATCCTAAATCAACCTAGAATGATGTAATATTGCATCGCATTGCATAATACCATCATGCACACATCATCCAGAGTTGATGGCATCATTCTCTGATGCAATGCAGTACTAGTGCCAGGCAGCTGCTGAAATAAGCTGACTTCAGCAGTGTACTCTGGAAAGCCCTGTTGGAAAGGTTGAGTATTGAAAATATTTCAGACTTTGTGCAAGACAGTTTAAGCTACTGTTCCATAGAACTGTTATTATTTTATCCATTTAGGCACAATACAGAACAGTAATACCCCAAAAGTGCATTAATAGCGTGAACAATTTCTGCTCTATTTGTGGAGAAGTGACATTTGTCAACCAGAAGAAAAGTATCACTTCTCAAGTGAAGAAGGCTTATCATCTTGACTTCGGATGCAAGGTTGGTGACCAAGACAAGCCTTGGGTCACACATATATGCTGTGCTACATGGACAACACAGCTTTCACAGTGGTTAAATGGCAAAAGACCATCAATGCCGTTTACAGTCCTCATGGTGTGGAGAGAGCCAAGCAACCACATAAAAGACTGTTACTTCTGCTTGGTTCCTCCTCTTTCTGGGGCAATAACGAAGCAAAAGAAGTCGAGAATAGTCTACCCAAACATTCGTCTGCATTGAGATGACCAGTTCAACAACTTGCTGCAGGGTGATGCGAAACAAGCATGGAATGCTTTTCGCCTATTATCTACAAACTTTCTTGGGAATGTTAGGGCAGAAAACTACAAGGAACTAGTAGAAGACATGCTGATGCAGTATCAAAAACTTGGCTGCAATATTTCTCTAAAGATCCACTTCCTTCATTCCCATCTGGATTTCTTCCCTGAAAACTGTGGTATGGTTAGTGGTGAACATGGCAAACATTTTCATCAAGATATTGCATCAATGGAACAAAGATACCAGGGAAAATGGTCCACTGCAATGCTGGCTGACTACTCCTGGACACTCCCCAGAGATGCTCCTGAACAGCTGTATAAGAGACAAGTGAAGAAATCTAAGAAGGAGTCTATGACTTGATTTTTTACAGATATTAACCGTAGGCCTGTTACTATTGGCATGCATTCGTGATGTAAACATCCATGTATTGCAGATTACAAAAAAACTAGAGTCAAAATTAGAATTTGACTGTCATACTCGTGTTGAGCACATACAAATTGATAGGAAATGACTAATTTTATTTCAGTTATATGACTTTTGTAAAAATTTGTTGAGCAGTGTAATCATCACTAAATGCATTGAGAAATCTAATATAAGGGGAATTCTGTAGTGAACAGTTCTGAGATTGTTTTTTAAAAGTTTATTACTGAGCTGAGTTTAAACGGTAATGTTCTGGGCCTCCCTGGTGGCACACCAGGTTGAGCGCAGCACTATGAAGCTATCCACAGCCACTGCAGCCCAAGTTTGATACCCAGCAAGGGAGATTCCCACATTGCGCAGCAGACCTCTCCTGCCTTCCCTGCTGCTCCCCTCAGCGGTGTACTTCGGTTGATCTGCCTGTTCTGCTCCCCACTCTGTCTCTGGTGAACCCTCTCACCACCCCACACCTCCGGCCTACACCCCAGCGTGTATGCATAAATAAATAAATCTTAAAAAAATAAAATAAAGGGTAATGGTCTGTTTATAAGTCATTAAAAAACAGTGTACTTCCTCCTTCCTACCGAAGTTATAATTATCTTTCCCTTAAAATCTCAAGTTAGGCTAAAATGGAAAGTTGGTGCTGTATCAGACATAGGCTGGACAGGACTTAGAATACTGTGTTGTCACTTCAAAAAGAAAAACAAATGTTTGCAGAAACATGAAGCAAATAATTCTATATTATGTAATTTTTTTCCTTTTTTTTTGGACTACATCATTTGACTTCATTCAGAAGCAAATGATCAAAGCTGGATGTGAAAACAGAATTGGATGTGACAACAGAATTGCACAAAACCTCACTAATTCCCTGTGGTTATAAAATTTATATTTCCTGTTAAGGTTGTCAGTTTAATATACATTTTTTTTTAGATTTATTATTTTTTTTTATTTATACATACAAGCTGGGGTACAGGCCAGAGGCATGGGGCGGCGAGAGGGTTCACCAGAGCCAGAGCGGGGAGCAGAACAGGCAGATCAGAGATACACTGCTGAGGGGAGCAGCGGGCGAGGCAGGAGAGGTCTGCCGCACCATGTGGGACTCTCCCTGGCTGGGCGTCGAACTCGCTGCCAACAGCTCCACAGCGCAGCGCTTAACTGCTGCGCCACCGGGGAGGCCCCTTAATATACATTTTTTATTTGACAACTATTGTGACTGTAAGTGATGGTAGGGATCTGTTGGTGTGTTTTGCTGCTAACTTAATTTTTTCTTCTCTCCATCCAAAGGAAGAAAAATGAAAATATTAAATCAGCAATTTCAACGATGTCTGAGCAGCTGATTTCAATAATTTATCTAAGAAATAAGCTCAGGTTCTAAAAAGAATATCTGGAGATTGTTTCCTCACGAGTGAGAGGAATAACATAGAACTTTCCCCTTTATTTTAGTTCACTCTAATTCATTTTAAAATGGCAAACACTCTCAGAACATTTACTTTAAAAAAAAAAAGGGGGGGTGCAAAAAAAAAGAACATTTACTTTAAATAACCAGTTGTGACTTCTCTTGTTATATAATTTTTCAAGCTGAAAATTCATTTTTGTTCCCAGAATCACTATCATGATATTTAGGGGGCGGGGGCGTCAATCGACTGTGTGCAGCTAAATTAAATGAGATTTTTTTTTTTTTTGTATTTTGTTGGTCCTTATCACCTAAGTTGTTCATGAAATTTTCTGTTAGAGGAGACTCTAAGTTTACATTCTGGATTTGAAATGGGAAGGGGAGGCGGGAAGAAGATGACCAGAGTATTTTTTTAAGACTGGACTTCAGCAGGCTCTGCCGAGTATTTGCACACCCTGCACCTCACAGTAGAAGATCACCCCAAAGCCTCCATGGAGGTTTAATATTATCACATGGTGCGATTGGTCCATATTTTATAAGTTGTCATTTTTCCTTCTCTACAAACTCCAAAGTTCATCTTTCTTAGCTCTCTCTTTTTCAAGCTGGGGTACAGGCCTGAGGCGCAGGGTTGCAAGAGGGTTCATCAGAGACAGAGCGGGGAGCAGCACAGGCACATAGTGGGAAACACACTGCTGAGCGGAGCTGGGGGCGAGGCAGGAGAGGTCTGCCGCGCCACGTGGGAATCTCTGCTGCCAGGGGCAAGGGCAGCTCCACAGCCCAGTGCTTAACTGCTGCGCCACCACGGAGGCCCCTGTTACCTCTTCTAAGAAAATTCCATGTGCTTGAGTTGTGGTTTGAGACAAGAGCTCTTCAGGAGCCCTGTTCAGGGGTCCCACGGATGTGGCAGTCAATGGCCACATTTCCCTGTTTATGGAAAAAGTCAACCACAAGTGTCAGCTTCTCGCCGGTATTTCTTAGTATGAAGGTCATACTAATGATTTTATGTAGCAAAAAAAATTCACCTTTGCTTTGCTCAAAATGGCTTTCTGAAAGAAGTAAAATCTTAAACTCCTATGCTGAATTTTTCGGAAATATTTATTTTAAAGAAAAGGGACACCTACACAGACCAAAGCTGTGCCATCACATTTTTAAAAATCATAGTTTGCTGTTCCTTCCTTCCCCTTTGGCCGTTTTAAACTTGTGTATTTATAGGTTTGACGAAATGGATACTTTGTATATATTTAACTCAGCAACTCTACCTACTTAGGGAGATTTATTGGGTCACTTTCCTAAGCACAATTGACTGAAGTTGCTCTCGGCACAATTTCAGCACGTCCCTACACTCTGCATTCCCCTCCCGAAAAGCAAATCCCACCAGCACAAGGTGGTATTTTCTAATAGAAAGAAGCACCTCTTGGAATTTACCAGGTCTCCCCTCCAGAATTCTCCAGTTTCTAAAGACAAAGAAAGAGACACGGGTTGAGAGGCCCTCTTATGGGGGGAAGATTCTTCATCCCAAAATAAACTCTTCCTGCTCAAGTTAGAGCCTCAGGCTTAAAGTCTCAGCGTCCTGGAACCAGAGCAATACAAACATGGGATAAGAGGAACCAGGCAGGAGCATTTGTATGTGATGTGATCATCGCCTCGCTAGTGCAAGATCCGCGACGTGTGGGGAATGCGCCCAAGTTAGGGGGGATTTTAGTTAATATAAAGGAACACTAGGTGCCACCTACTGGCCAAGAAACTGCAAAGAACTGATAACACATTTTTTTCCCCAGTAAAATTTGCTGTGTTCAGACAATGCAATCAACAGGGACAGTTTGTGGCTACACAAAGAATCTCCTGCTGTCACATAGGTCGGAGAAACTAAGCCATTCCCCAGTCTAATTTGGAAACTTGTATTTCTATTTCTAAAATTTATGCTACAACACTCCATGCATAAGATGATAAAGATTACTTAAAAGGATGTTTGCCATAGCACTGTCTGCAGTTACTAATAAGCCAAGTGCACAGCAATCGGAGCCTGATTACTGATCTATGTCTATGAATTACATATATACACAGTCTGTATACACATATATACAGTACATATACATATATTACATATATACACTACGTGTACACAATTACATATGTGCTGCATATATTACATCTATATACTACATGCATATTATATAATATACTACAAATACACATATATGTAATATATGTGTATACACACACAGAGTGAAAGGCACACACAAAGGAGCTTACTACCATCAGAAAGAAAGTAGAGGTATACATAGTGACATGGACCAACATGTTCAATATGCATCAGGGGAAATAAGTAAAAATCAGTGTTATAATATGGTCCTATTTTGTAAATAATAATATGGAGGATTATTCACTAAAGTAATAATGGTTTTCACTTTTTATAATGTGACCATTTGTAACCAGGATAAAAGGAAGCCAATACAAGTACTTCTTAAAGGAAAATTGAAAAATTATAAATTTTTAATAATATAATAGTTTATTTAAACTTTATACGTTTCTAAAATTTTAAAAAGGCTAATACCCTTTAAAAGAAAATTTTGGTTTATATATACCACTTCCTTTTCTAGGAATTTATTCTATAAGAAAACACTTTGTATGATAGAATAAAGATTGTGTAAAATCATGTAGATATAAAGAAGATATAGAAATAAGGAGGGGGAAAATTCCACAAAGAAATACAAAATCACAAAATACAAAAGAAATACCAAATCACTATAATTTCATTACCAAGCATTTGATGGTATAGTCCTTTTCTTTCTGTGTCAATTTCACATTGTTCTACACACCTAAATCTTATGTGTTGCTTTCTGGTATTATATGACTCTAGAAACTTCCAGTTTTAAAGAAACCCTTTCATTTCCTCTGCTGCATTTTGAGGTAAATTTAGAACAAAACCTTTGCAGTTTTATCTACTATCTCAACCCCTTTTCTTTGTTAACCTAGTTTAAATATTGTTTTCATGCTGTCACCAAGGACAAAACTCCAGCATCTTCCAAAATAGAGACGAAGGAAACGATCAGATTTCTTTAATGCTCAACTCAGCAAAATAATTTGGCTGATGGAATAAATACACACTGAACAGTGGCACACATGGCCTCACCAATAAGGAGTTGACTGAAAGTAACCCAATTCTTGCAAAATCTGACAAATTAAGAAAATAAGATCCTTAGGTGAAATAAAAGCCAGTGGTAAGATTGACTTAATCTGATTCAAATCCGAGTGAAGAACAGTATAAGCCACAAGGAAAACTTATTTAGGAGAGAAGTGCTTGGTAAGACCAGCTTATGTCCTTTTCTCTTTAACTGACAGGGAGATTTGGAAAAGAAAAAATAAGGGGTTTATGCAACTCTGAGTGTTGATGGAAAATTTTATTCAAGTGCCTGGCTGGCCTAAGAAGGGAGGAGAAAACGATTGGGGTGACAATGATGACAGGTTGAAGGCTTGTGGGTTTAGCTATGTGAGGCCCTACTGTATTACACTCAGAGTTATTTTGGGATGGTCACAAGAGTACTTGAACCCTGAACAAAGAAGCTCTCCTTGCCTTATCCTGTTGCAGATGGATGTAAAGTGTTTCAAGTGCCCAGAATCTGAAGCAACTGTGAAATCCCAACAAAAAGGCTAATAAATAGGGGGTCTTTTCCATTCTTTTGGTCTGTCTTCCTCCTAAAAAAACCATAGCATTTGCAAAACCATGTTTAGCCCCATCTTCTCATAGCCTTCAAAAGAATCTGCTTGAAGGAACATTTGATAGGACGATGAGACGCAGACTAGGCATCTGATATGGCTGGTGACAGGTACAGTATAACTCTAGTTAATAACTCCAGTCACACTTGGTTTTAGCCAACTTTGTCCTACTAGCTCTGCTCTGGAGACTGGTGGGAGTTGAATTTAGAAAAGGAAAAATAGTAACACCAAGAGGCATGCCTTGGGCCTCCCTGGTGGCGCAACGGGTTAAGTCTCAGCACTCTGAAGCTATCCACAGCCACTGGAGCATGAGTTCGATCCCCAGCCAGGGAGCTTCCCACATGGCGAAGCAGAACTCTTCTGCCTCGCCTGCTGCTCCCCTCAGCAGTATGTTTCAGTAGATCCACTTGTTCTGCTCTCCACTCTGTTTCCGGTGAATCCTCTCATGGCCCCTAACCCCCACACCTCTGCCTTACAACCCAGTTCCTGTATGCATAAAAAAAAAATTCATTCAGTGACTGCAAATTCTAGTAACATCTCATAGTCATATCAATAGCAGAGGGGATATTTTAAGTTACAATCAGATGGTTGCTCACTCCTGCCTCCTCTCCCTCCTGGCAACCCCCTGCTGTTACTCCTTTCATGTACCTTTCCACTCCTAATTTGGTTCTCCTCTTACATTCAACTTTGACCCATTCTTCCCTGCAAGTTGCCAAACATCCTTGTGATGGGATTAGAAAAAAAATGTCATGTAAGAGTATCCACAACTTTCCTTTCCTCTCTGGTCTGGCAGAGTGCATTCTCCTTCTACCCAAAACCCAAAGAGGACGGATCCTTACTTGATGGAAGAAAAACTGATTGAGTCAAAGAAGAAAGAGGTTGGGGGAGGCAGTAACAGGATCTAGAGTGAGGAGACAGCTTGTGTTGGAAGTGGGAGAGATTTGGGGAAAGTGGAGAGGTTTACAGCTGCAGAGGGTAAAGGAGGGTGAATCAGACAGGAGAGAGCATTTTAGAAAGTGTTGCTGTGAAGTATGCACTCATATTCACTAGAATGTTCTCTGAGAGATACAAGCCAAAAGTGGAAGTCCATTAGGCTTTGTCTGTTGCTTTGGCTGTTAGTATTTGCTTCTTTAAATGCTGCTCTGCCCAGAAAACATCCTCAAGAATTCTGGCTTTGGTCACAAAAACCTATTCCACTCTTTCTAGTATTCCTTTTCTCTCTCTCTCTCTCTCTCTCTCTGTTTTTATTGTTATGTCTTTTACATTATTGTGTATTCCCCTTAGGTTACCCACCACCGATTCACCCATGAACCATCACCACAGTCCGTTGTGCTCTTTTGAGCCCTTATCAGCAACATGGCTGGAGCTAGAAGGGACATGCTCAGCGAAATAAGCCAGAAAGAAGAGAAAAATATCAAATGGTTTCACTTATAGCAGGAATATAGGGGAACCAAATAAGAGAAAGCTATTCAGCAAGGGAGGGGGAGGATAAGGGCTCTAGTATTCCTTTTTTATGGACTATTTTTTCAAGTTCTGTTGCTTACTGAATCCACTTAAAACTTCTGTGGCATTTTCACAATCTTCTCTAAAAAGCGTTTCCTAGGTAAAGACACATTAATTGGAGCATTCCGTTTTCTCCATATGCAGGTATACCTTTATGCTTTCAAAACTTGTCTATAAAAACTGTAGTTTTAGGTCTGGTCTGTTGTGGGGGAGCCAGAGCGGCTAACGAGGGGCACCCGTCCCACACCCTCTATGGCCAGACAGCCGCCTAGGGTCTGCGCCATCAACCCAGGAGCTGATGGAGGATGCGGACCCCACCCCATGCCCGGTGTGCAGCGGCAGCAAGATTCTGCCCAACAGCGCATGCTCCGCGGCCGTCTGGTCAAGAGCCACTTCCTGCAGGATGGCGTGGTAAATCTGACTATAAGAAGAGTTGAAAATGGCACCAAATTGAAGAATGTCCTAGGGGCCGGGGCAGACCGTGTTTTCAATGTTCTCTAGGAAACAGCATTTTATGAACATGCTTGCTGAGTGGTAGCATAAACGAGGTATGTGCCGCAATTCCTATGACCCTGAGCAAGACAAAGAGCCACGCAGAGGGCTGACCCTCTGCGCATGCATGGCCGTCTCCCTACCCATAGCCCCCCATGGCAGTGCCGCCTCTGCTCAACTGGCCGTGAGATCCCTGCAGAACACAGGGATCCACCTCGTAATAATGACAGTAATAAAAAATGATGATAATAATAATAATGGAAATCTGCCTGCACATCCTGAGTTGTCCAATAAAACCATTGAATCATTGAGCAAACAACTGACTCAAAAGCCAGCAGTTGAAAAGTAGAAATTTCAGAAATAAAAGTTAAAATAGCTTCTTTTGAAGATTCTTACAGCTCTCATGCAGGAAAACAGACTCTTAGATACCTCCTAGATACTACCAGAAGCTGACTTTCCTGTGGTTTTCTCCTCTGCCTGTCCCTTTGCTGACAGCTGACCCCTCAGCCCAGCCTGCTGCCTCAGGTGAGATCTTGGGGCTCAGCCCCAGGTGCTCTGTACTCACCGCCCTTGTAATAGGCACTCTTCTGCTTGAATTCAAGGGCGTACTCTCCTAAAGAGAGCCCCACTCTTTTGAAGACAGTAATTCCTGTCGCTGTTGAGCCAATTAGTACAGGTGGTCAAGAGAACTCGGCTAATAGTTCAACTAATTCTTTATAAGAACTAAGGAAACATGGGCCTCCCTGGTGGTGCAAAGGGTTAAGTCTCAGCACTATGAAACTGTCAGCAGTCACTGCAGCACCAATTCAATCCCGATCCAGGGAGCTTCCCACATGGCGCAGCAGACCTCTCCTGTCTCACCTGCTGCTCCCCTTAGCAGTGTACTTCAGTAGATCCGCCTGTTCTGCTCCCCTCTCTGTCTCTGGTGAATCTTTTCATCACCCCACACCTCTGGCCTACACCCCAGCTCTTGTATGCATAAATAAAATAAATCTTAAATAAATAAAAAGAAGGAATCACAGAAGGGGGAAGTAGCTATGTCTTGGGGATATATTCTCAGATCACCACCCATTTTAGGGCCTTTGTCTGTGCTTCTTTGATCCTTTCTACAACCATCCTGCTGATCCTCAAGACTCCCAAACATCTGTCAAGGCATCTGCTGCTGAACAAGCCTGACAGTCAGGGTTTTTTTTTTCTTCACACTTTCTTGGATTTTCTTTTCAAACCTTTTCTTCTGCCATAAGCCAAACAGCGCAAAGAGAATGCAGGGTCCCCTCCACTTCAAATCTCCCCAAGACCCCTGGCCTCAGAGTAATTCCAGTGACAGTTGAAGGGCTTCCTTCTACCATGTTCTCTGTCTCTACAAACATGTGTATGGTTTTTCCTTTTTTATTTGAAAATTAATTTTTCAAATTAATTTATTTTTTATTTGAATTGAACTTATACATGATAGTGCAACTTGTTCATTTGTCTCACTATACCATGAGAATTACTCAAGGTCACCACATACAGCCCTGATTATTTCTGCTAGTGTGGATATATGGCAGATTTTCCACTTTTTTCCAAATTAATAGACATTTGTGATGTCTTCAATACTTTTGCCCGGTAATGCTGCAATAAACATCTTTGTTTATATATTCTGGTGCTTTTGTTTATTTGGGAGAGACTCTGGAGAGAATAATTTCTGGGTGAAAAGGCATGTGTGTTTTTGTTTTAATGCATACTGCTACATTTCTAACTGAAAAGTTACAGGAACCCAAATTCCTAACAGAAAATATATTAATGTCTTTCTTTCCATATTCTCATCGACATGAGATATTATTAATCTTTTTAATATCCAAAATATTTCTCCCCCATAGCATCTTATTTTTTTAATAAGCATCTCACTGATTATCAATAAAAGCTATCTTTCAATATATTTATTATGTTTAGTATCCCTTTAGAAAATTTTCTTTCCTATGAATCCATTTTTATTTATAAATAAATTGCTTTGTTTGGAAATCTATCCAAGAAAACTGATAATTTTTCTAAATTCATAAATGTAAAAAGCGCTTATTTCAGATGGAGAGGAAAGAGGGACTGATTATCAGGTATTTACATTATTTTAAAAATTTGTTACTATAGCTCATTACTCTACACACACACACACACACACACACACACACACACACACACACACAGTTGTTCCTCATCTTCCTTTCATCTTTGCTCATTGCTCTGCACTACTCTTGCTCTGTAGCTCTCTGTTGGTGGCCCACCCAGGGTTCCTGGTGCCTTTCCAGCACATGTCTGCAGGGTCCTACTGATTCCCCAAGTGAGGGACTTTTTTTGCCCCCCCAGAAGAAAGCCAAGTGGAATGGGAATTGGAAGACAGGACAAATACTGCGCTTCCTGCCCTCCAGGGGAGAGAGAACTTTGACACCTTTATTGACTTCTGTCCCTTACGTCTCACTTCCCCACCTCTTTATTAGTGCGCTTCCTCTGGGAATACTACTTTTAGCCAGGCACTTTGTGACCTCTAACCTTTGGTGGGTAAGATGCCCAAGGTCCCTCTGCATGTGAGCTCAGTCTGGTGTGCTCCATCCCTTGGCTTCTATCTTTACTGAAGCAAGTGCAGGGGCACACAGTAGGCCTGAGGAGCCTGGTGTCATTTATAAGGAGGTGGAATATTCAGATGGTATTGGAATGAACTCAGGGACAGAAAATTTGAGATCTCCTTTTCCCATTCTTATTTAGAAATCTGACATGAGGATCTTTTCCATAATCTATTCCAAGTGTTTATATGCCCTACACCAATCCTAGCCCATTCCAATGGCCCATTAGAAATTCAACCTGACTGATACGTAAATTCTGAGTCAGGAGATCTCCGCAATATGGTGATCTTGATGCCACATCCTGTTTGATGGATTGTAAGGACACACACACACACACACACACACACACACACACACACACACCCAAGCTGGGGTGACTAGAGAGCTGTGAATTAATAAGCACAGACAGAAATTATTGTAGATTGAGCTTTAAATAATCTTTACGAATTTTTTCCTCTAAGTCAGGCTTGAACAAAAACATTCTGGGGCTCCTGAGGCTTTGTGATGAAATGTTTCTATGTTCACTCATTGAGGAGTCAAGGGCAAAATGAGGCATCTTCATTAGCAAGTAGGTATGTAAATAAAATAAATGGCATCAAGAATTCTCAGAAATTCAGCTCCTTGAGCACGAAGTCTCTTGTCTGTAAAACTTATTATGAGGTCTGATTCATGAAAAGGTTCCCATACTCCTAAGGGTGCCACCCTTGGTTTAATGCTCTACTGTCTCAAAGCTCTTAATAATTTTTGTTAAGGGGTCCTGCCATTTCTTTTTGCATTGGCTGCACAAATTAGGTGGTTAATCCTGTGCATCATTACATCCCAGTCCCTAGCCCAGTGTCTGGCACATGGTAAATCCTCAGGAAATACTAGTGGAAAGAGTGAGCAAATGGGTCAATGACTGACTGATTGAATAGAAAGAACTAAGAACTGAGCGGGGTCTGTCTAACTCCAAAGCCCATGAATTTTCCACTTCTCCATATACCACTGTTTGCACTCAAACATGGGACTGGGCTCGATGAAGTCTGCCCAGGAACTGTCCTCTCTCATACACTTTGCTGCACATTATTTTCTCCTGGGGCATCTCAGGGGTAGAGTTGCAGTGGCAGTATTCTCTGGCATAAACAGCCCTCTGAGTCATAGAGCAAGGCCATCGCAAGGGGCTCGACAGCTGCAGCTGTCAGACATCTGTGAGTTACTTTGAGATGCATGGAAAATAGCTCCCGATTGGCTCAATCTGCCTCTGTCCTGCCCACAAATCTGTGGGATTGCCATCACTACAGAATACTTTCGTATACATGTGAAAATGCAACACCAGCTGCTGAAAGGAATGGACTTCCTCAAACTCAGTTGAGGCAATCACACTTCAAAATTAATCTGAATTTTTTTAAGATTTATTTATTTATGCATACAAGCTGGGATACAGGCCAGAGGCGTGGGGCAGTGAGAGGGTTCACCAGAGACAGAGTGGGGAGCTGAACAGGCAGATCGACAGAAATACACTGCTGAGGGGAACAGCGGGAGAGGCAGGAGAGGTCTGCCGCACCATGTGGGAATCTCCCTGGGAGTCAAACTTGCATTGCTGCTGCCGACAGCTTAACCACTGCACCACCAGGGAGGCCCAAAATTAATCTGAATTTTAACTGCAGCTCTTTGACCCTTCTGTAGTTATAGGGTCAACATAGGAGTTTCATAGGAAGAACATGAAAGGGGTTATACTTGGAACAGGATTAGGGAATTGATTCTTTTTAGGTAGGTAAAGGGAATTTGTGAATTGGCTCTCCTTCCCAAAGTGGAGTATATCTCTGTTAAGCATGCAGCAAGATGGATTTGCAAAATCCTACCTTGAGGCAACCATCAAAGCTAACAGCCACCTTTGGGGCAGTGCCCACTGGGCAAATATTCAGCTCTTTCAGCATTCCAGATGAGCTCTGTGCCCATAAACCATCTTCAAATGGCAAGCTGGGGAGAATTCGCTGGTGTGCTTTCAGCTATGCATAAATCACACCCTCATGAGGGACAAGGGGCATGGTTGCTGTGCAAATGGATTAGTCCTAGGAATAGCCTGGCCTAACATTCTTAAATTAAAAACTGAGCAGGGCTAGCTTTGTGTGACTGTGCTTTGTCACATCAATGATGTCACTTATTCTATCACAGTCATGCTACCTTTGCTTTAGTTAGTCCTTTGACATTATGATGCAGGGGCTGGTAACACATTCCGTCTACTTTGGACTCCGTATAAGGGTGGAGGGTATTATTTTTTTATTTAAGCTGTAGATTCTCAAAGGCTCTTCTGTCTGCTTGGTAATTCTGTGTACCTTAGAAAAGTCTCAAGGGTAGAGTTGAAGGTCCACATGAGTCTCTGGTGTCCACAGAGAGGACACTCAAACATGTTCATCTATCCTGATCAGATTAACAACTCTCAAATGTCAATTCACTTTCTCTTCCTGGTATCATGCCAGGAATGCCTTCTACTAGTCACTCAGTTCTCATAATAATGGAAATGATAATAACAGTATTGGTAATACTTTCTGGGTGATTATTACATACAGAAAATTTTCTAAATACTTTATGTTTTAAGTTTCCTGACTGATTTGCTCCCTACAGCATCACTCTGAGTGAGATGCTATTGTTACTCTCCTTTGACAGACAAGAAAACTGAGGAACAAAACATCATGTAAGGCCCCGCTACCTGGAGAAGGGATTATAGTGGTTATCCTAGAGACATTTCTGGGACTCTAAGTTGTAGGAATTTGCAAAGTTGACTCGAAAAATATTCAATATTTTTTAATGAACTGGAAATTCTGAGAGCTTAAAGGATGAGGATTTAAATATAAAGAAGGAGTCAGCATGATGTTTTTAAATGAAATGAACTTTTAGGTGAAACTAGTATCTCTTTTTTCCCTGCAATATGATACAAATCAAGATGCCAGAATAATTAATAGAAAAAGCAATCAAAGATAGGTAGAAGTAATTGACACATCCCCATTGCAAACTCTAAGTGAAGCTGGAGACTAGAAATTGGAAAGGCATCTCTAGTCAATGCACTCTATAGACTCAAGAAGTTAAAGAGTTAAAATGAGGATTAAATACAATGGCCAAGGTCACAGACTCTTCCTAGCACACTGTCCAAGGGTCACTCCTTACAGAGTTCAAATGAGTCCTAGGAGAAAAGGGCTCTCTTCTTGAGAGCATGAAATATGTGGAGTCCGTTACTTTGAACATGCCTCCCTTACAGCAAAACAATGGGAGAGATGAAAAATATGGCACATGATTAGAAGCCCATCCAGCCATCAGCAACTAGCCAGTTTACCATCAGGTCATATGAAATGACCTTGGTCCCACGCCAAGGCTGTTTGGTTTACAGACTTCTGTTCAATCTTGTCAGGATCCCAATTCCCAATGGTGCCAGCACTCGATGGCTTCACCCTGGAGGCATCTGGTATAACTGAGCTAAGAGACAACATCATTTCTCGCTCTAAGTCTCTCTCGGGGAGTTAATGTAATAATTTCCTGATTACATGATGCATTTATTAATTCATTTACGCATAGCTACCATTTTTCCTTCCATGTGGTCAGGCCATTGGCCCTTGGCCATGAGTCCAACAGAACCCAAACATACATAGTCATGACTGAATAACTCAATCGATTCTACTACAGACCCTCTCTCCTCTGCAGAGATTAGGGGACTGTGACTGAAAGTTTCACCACAACACTAATCACAAGATTTGTTCTTTGGGCAACAAGCTCCCATCCCTAGGTGGGGTCCAACTGTGACCTCTTTAACATAAAAAATACACCTTTTATTTGTTCTTATCACTTAGAAAATTCTAAGGGTTTAGGAAACTAAGATGAAGACCAAACTTATATTTCCTACAATAAATCCCAATATCAGAGTTTCTTACATGGTCACTGTCATTCTTCATGCTACTCTCGCAACCCCAAAGTCATCAGCAAATGAAAACATTTTCTGGGAGCCAGAGCCTTGGAAAACTTGCAAGTTAAGATAGGTTACAAATATATTTGCTTGGGACCTCCCTGGTGGCACAGGGGTTAAAGTCTCAGCGCCATCAAGCAATCCCCAACCACTGCAGCACTAGTTCGATCCCCGGCCAGGGAGCTGACCCACATGGCATAGCAGACTTCTCCTGACTGGTCGAAGGCTCCCCTCAGCAGTATATTTCAGTCAGTCCACCTCTTCTGTTCCCCATTCTGTCTCTGGTGAATCCTCTCACCCCCACACCTCTGGTCTACACCCCAGTTCTTATATGCATAAATAAATAAAATAAATCTTATATATATATATATATAAAATATGTGAATCCCTTACTTTGAACTTGCATCCCTTACAGCAGAATATATATATAATATACATATTTATAGTTATATATATATATATATTTATACTACACACACACACACACACACACACACACACACACACACACACACACACACTTGAGCTGCAAAAGAAAAGCACCTTCCACATTTGTAGAAACAAGGACAGCTTCCAAGGCTCTTCCCTTAAGTACAAAGCCCTTAGCATGGTGACGAGAACCTGCTTCTCCAGTGGAGCCTCAGCTCACAGGGGCTCAATCCTTAGGCTCACAACCCTCTTCAGTCACACCCCTCACCACGTGCTGCCATGTCAGGCCTTCGGCTCCTGCTGTCCCCTTTGTCTGGGATGCAATTCCCTGCCCCTCTCCACCTAGTTGACTCCTCCTACTCATTTAAATCCCCATCACTGCTTCTTAAAGGAAACCATCCTTGACCAAGTTAAATTCCCTTCTCATAAGTTCTCAAAGCAATCTTTCTTCTTTTAATAGTGATTGCGCCGATTGGCAATTTTATTTGTGTGATTATTTGATTGGTATCTTTCTCCTCCACTGGATTATAAGCTCATGAGGGGTTGTGTTCTGCTCATCTTGGGCTCCTCAGCACCTAGCAAAGTTACTGGCCCATCATAAGTCTTTGGTACATACATGCTGAAATAACAGATAGTTGAAAAAATAAATGAGTGAATATATAAATGAAAACATTGGAGTTCTGGTAACTACTAATATGCATTTTCAAAATGATCCAAAATAACTACTGCAGGGTTACTCAATTGTTTATTCAAAAGTTGTCATGCAAGTGCACAAGGTAGCAATTTATGTAATGTGATTCTTAGTTCCACAAATATATCCTGTGATATTAATATGGATTTGTGGCTTCTAAGTCATAGTTTCAAGAAGACAAGTGCTATTTTCTCACTAGAGTAAAGTGTGGCTGCAATATTTTAAGAGCTCATCAGAGAACAAGCTAGGATAATTTTATAGCTGTGAACCTAATTTTAGATCCTAATAAAAATATGATACTGCTTATTTGGAAAATTCAATAAGAATCAATTTGCAGACTTAAGTTATAGGTTACCCAACTTTGTAAGAGCACAGCTCAGGACCAAACTATCCTTGGTAATCTTTGTTTGAAGTAAGGTGGGCTTTCTGAAGTGGCATTTGATTTTCATCCTTGCAAGTTACCAGACAGTCCCTATTTAGAAAGCTCAGAGTAGGACTTACTGAAAGATTGCTCTAATCATTATAATGATGAGGTTAAATGTATATCTGATGAGAAGAGCTAACATTTATGGAGTGCCAACTCTATGTCAGGTGCTCATTTAATCCCCATAACAATTCTAAATGAGGTTGGGAATATCATTCCTCACTCAACACCTCTCCCAATCCCCCTGGTTTATAGATGAAGAAAGTGAAGCATGGAAGTGATATAACTTTCCCAAGATTGCACCCCTAATTGTACTTGGGGTGTAGAGCTGACACCTGCACTGTCTGGTATCGTGCCCACTAGTCCATTGGTGTTGAGCACATGTGGCTGGTCAGAAAGTGATGTGCTCTGAGTATAAAAAGTATGCTAGATTTTGAAGTTAAGATGAGTTTCATCGATTTTTTTCTTTCTTTATGTGACAGCTAAAATATTTCAATTATATTCATGACTTCCATTCTGTTTCTATTGGATGGCACTGGTCCACACTCTTACACTATGTTATGCTGCTTCTTCCTCTGGTAGCAAAGTCTTTCATTGTTATTGGTGGCATTTTGTACAGGACTATTAGCAGTGTGAATAAACCATTAGCACGAATGATACGGTGAAGAATCTGCAAAGGAGCATATGCAGAGGGGCAGAGAGAGCACCTGAAATTGTCAGCAGTGGAGTCCCGAGGCAGTGAGCCATGCTGGCTGTTGTCTTCAGTACATATCACTCTGTGGTGCTGTTCACTGGGGAGAAAGATTTTCATGCTCAGACTCCATCCTGGTATTAGCAATCGATCAACATCTTCCTTGTTCCCCTCTAGACAATAGCAGGAAAACCATTCCTATGATTTACCTTGGGCTCCATCAGCCTGATACTTCCCTTTACTTGGCAGTTCCTTCTCTTCATGGATTTGTTTTTTATTCCCAAGTCACATACATTCCTCACCCTTGAAGTTTTGAGAAACCATGGTTTCCTTCTCCTCCTTTTTGCAGACTATTGGGGGCATAGAATGTCAGGGCACAGGCGAGAGGAGGAATATGGAGAAACAAGAGAGGGGACAGGCCGTGGGTCAGAGCCTGGGGCACAGGCTCTCTGTCCAGGGCCCACGACCCCATCACAAACTAACTTTGCTTCCTGCATGTCCCCACTACTCTGGTTTAGATGCTGCTTCAGGATTTAAGCTGTAGTTCTTTATATCTGAACCTCCAAAGGAGCAGGGTAATGCCTTACAGAACACACGAACATGGACCACAAAAAAAATTAGATCCTGATGACTCCAGAAAACTTTCTTTTTAAAACCTAAAGAAATGCTTTGGAGTCACAAGATGAAATGGCGCTGCCTGAAGACAGTAACATTTGAGATGTGAACACCGAGTGCCGGACTTGAGCTTCCCTGGAAAGGATCCTCCATGATACACAATATGGGCCCTCACTCAGGGGCATCGAACCTGTAAGATCATCAGACTTGGCCAAAGGCCTGAAGACTTTAGAGTTTATTTCTTCTTTATCCCTGTTAGCAAGTAACAGGAGGTACCCAGGAAACCCCAAACTTGCATGCTCCAAACAGGGTTCTCCCATCTGCTCCACAAAGCAAACTCTTAGTGTGAAAGATTGTTCATAGAATTAGTGTGCACATTCAAAAAAGACAAACACATGCAATTCGCAGCAACATGGATGGACCTAGAGGGGATCATGATCAGTGAAATAAGCCAGAAAGAAAGAGAAAAATATCGAATGGTTTCACTTATAACAGGAATATAGGGGAGCCAAATAAGAAAGCGACATTCAGCAGGGAAGGGGGGAGGGGGAGGGCTCACGAGGGGGGAAGAGGGGAGCACGGAGGACTATGGTGATAGCTCCACGGGTGAACAGGTGGTGGGTAACTTATGGGGAATACACAATAATGTAAAAGATACGAATAATAAAAATAAATATCTATTATATTAAAAAAAAAGAATTAGTGTGCACAGAGAAGAAAGAGAAGAGAGAATATTCCTAATAAGAGTTTTAACCCAAAGTAATCCACTTCCTCATGGGGGGTGGGGGCAGGTAAGAAGTTTGCATTTTATTCTAAGTGGGATTTTATGCTTTAATAAAGGATCAGCAAGATCTGATTTACAGTTTTTAAAGACCTCTATGAATGTAAAATGATGTCAGAGTGTCAAGAATGGAAGCGGTAAGAATGGTTGGGAAGCCGGGACTGTGGACACAGACTGATGGGCCACCCTGGAGAAGGAGGTAAGTGGGTCAGAAACAGAACTTCTGCTGCAGGCGGTGCCTGTGTGCTCAGCATGTGGCTGACAAGCAGTGAACAAATATGTGTTCTGTGAGTGAGTGTCAATTTCTCAACTGCAGCCCAGGGTAGTGTCTTATTTTACATATTTCCCCAGTATTTATCATAGTGCTATTTAATCACTGTTTGTGAAATGTATACATCTGGTGAGTGCACAGCAAAATGGATTCTAAGACGGCCTCCCTGGTGGCACAAAAGATTAAGTCTCAACACTATGAAGCTATCCGCAGCCACTGCAGCCCGGGTTCGATCCCCGGCCAGGGAGCTTCCCACATGGGACAGCAGACTTCTCCTGTCTTGCCCGCTGCTCCCCTCAGCAGTGTATTTCAGTAGATCTGCCTGTTCTGCTCCTCACTCTGTCTCTGGTGAAGCCTCTCACCCCAGCCCCTCATCCCTCTGACATACACCCCAGCTCTTGTATGCATAAATAAATACATCTTTAACAAAAATGGCTTCTAAGAATAATAAAATAGCAGCTCTGTTTTGGGTTGTATCTTTTTTATGCCAATTGTGCATTCAAATCGACCTCACAACAACCCTGCCATGGGACTCTGTTACCATCCCCATTTCATAGCTGATGAAATTGAAATTCACAAACATACATTCAAAACATTTCTTCCATGTCTATGGAGTGTCTTATGTGTCAGATCTCATGGGTAAGTGACAGACTTAGTGTTGCACCAAAAGCTGTGTGATTCTGAAGCCCAGGCTCCCTTACTAAGTTATATTATAACATATCTACTCAATTTAGAGACTCGAAAACTTTATGCTTCCCCACATAGATTTATGTAGGGAACATAGAGTTTAAAGCAACATCAAGTACAAAACGGGAGCTGGTCGAGCTGAGTTTTGAGCACGCCACAAGCCTGGACTCCTGACCTTTTGTCCCCAGCTCACAGCTCTGCTCTGCATGATACCCTAAGTTCTTGCCATGGGTGGAGACAGGGAGCTGGCCAGCTCCACGAGTCTGCATTCCTACTCGCTGTCCCAAAGGCCCAACTGCCTGCTCCGCCCCAGCGTTGTGCCCTCACTGCTAAGTCTAGGCTGGCACAGGGACAGAGGGACTCCGAGGCCGAGGAGCTGAGAATTCTTCCTGGCCGGTGGGAGAGCCAGAAAACACAGTGAGATGCTGGCATGCTTCAAAGAGGGCATGCTATTTTGAGAATCTGTTCAAGTGAGTTTCACAGTGGAAAAAACATGGGAAAACCATGACCTGACAGGAGTTATGGCTCAGGCATGCTTGCTCTAGTTTCTATTTTTTATTGCTACATCTTGTAGTTTGAACCGAAAAAGATCGGCCCTAGGAAGTGGATAAAAGACATGCAAAGTCAGTAAAGTAGCATAGATCAAGATTGGAGGTCTATCTGTGAAACAGATCAGGGAGATGAGGAATCCCATGCAGCCATTCAAGTGATAATGTGAAACTTTCATTGTCCACAAAGAAATACGTTCATGTTGCATTTTTCTGAACAAAGAGATGATTATGAACAGAGTATACACTGTGGCACTATCTTGGAAAATAGGTGAATGTTTAGATCTGCACAGAAAAAAGGTACGAAGTGTCTACCTTTTCATTTAATAAACTTTTTACGCAATGCTTCGATTATGTCTGTGCCACCAGAAAAAAAATAAAGCAATTTCTATTTTGCAGGAAAAAGAGGGTAATCAAATGGGCCTCTGACCAAATGATTAAGAGAAATCCTATAGGACAAAGGTTAGGTAAGAAAGGACCAAAGTCCTTAGCTCATCAATTTTATTTTCAATATTCTCATAAAAGTATTCTATTCCTAACGTTAACACACCATTGAAAGAATTGACTGGGGCCAGACCAGCTGTTTACCTGGGGATAACATTAGTCTACTCAAGGCAGAGAGCCCTGTCAGAAGAGAAAAATGAATCCTGCAAAGTATCCGTCACCTTGACCGAGAGGGCTAACATTGAGGACATGTGGCAGAGGGGAAATAGAAAGCTTACCTCACTGTGTGCCAGTGTCAGCTTCATCTGCCATCTTCAATTTTCCTAGCTCTTTAATTTAGACAGAAAATTTTTTCCCCTCAATTTTTCCCTGAGTCAATGCCTAAACATTGATTCATTTAAATCACATAGCAGTTCAATAGTCAGAAGGGGATAGTCTGTTTCATTAATACTTTGAAAGTTAAGAGAATATATTAAATATCATGCAGCTAGGATATGGATCACAAAGTTTTAGATGGGTGTTAGGGGTTGATTTGTGAGCCTGGGTGGTTTCTCTTGGCCCTGGTGTGGGAATGTATGACTGTATGATTGCTGTGGGAGGGAGTAGAAGTATTTTAGTAGAGGATGACTTTTGAGTTTGGAAGCCTGGCATAATCAATAGAAAAAAAATTTTTTCCAAAGACCAGCAAATTAAATTTCCAAGCTTATTGTTAGGTCTCCTGATTTATTAGGGTTTCTCTTCAGTATAGCACTGCAGTTCACATCAGGATCTTAAGTCAAGCTTGAATTCCAGCTCAGATCCTTCTTAGCTGTGTGAACATGGACACAGTTCACAACCTTTCAGGAACTCGGTTTCTTCATCTGTGGCTGTGGATGGCCATCATTGCATGAGAAGCATGGTGTAATAGTTCCAGAATGTCTATCTAGCAAGGGTTTAGAGCAACAGTGGCTGGAAGAAGACATGAAGTGATTTGTTTAGGAGTTAGCTTTGCAGAGTAAGCACAGGCTTTTTTTAGTTCATTTACTATGAGGTCTTGTTGGAGATTGTCTGACCACTGCAGGCCACCCAATCCATCCATTACTACAACCACTGGGTTGTGTGTATTTGCTCAGATGAAAGTTTAAAGCCCTTAGCAGCCCTCAGTTCCAAACAAGGGCACAATGATGTTCCCTGATGATGCTGTTGTTGTATCAGTGCCACACAGATGTCCTCAAAAATAACATAAACATATCCTCTAGACAAACCATCAAAATGGATTTTCCAAAGGAAAGATGAGGTCTCTGTCAGGTCAGGTTACTGTAGTAGAGTATCACAGACTGGATGGCCTATAAATAACAGAAATTTTTCATAGCCCTAGGTGCTGGAAGTCCAAGGTCCAAGATCAGGTTTTCAGCATAGTGAGAGCCTTCTTCCACATTGCAGACGACCTCCTTCTTGTTTTCTTACACGATAGAAAGAAAGTGGGAGAGATGACTGGGGTCCAGTTTCTAAGGGCACTAATCTCATTCATGAAGGCCCCACTCTTTTAAGTGACTGAAAAAATCATTTTTGAAGTTTTCATTGAGAAAATGAGGGATTAAGTTATATTTGGGGTCATTTTATTTGGGTGAACTTGGTGTTTCTATTAGGCCGGTACGTAATTTTGTTCTCCTGACAGCTTTGGGAGAAAGCGATATCTACATTATAATAATAAATAAATATGTCTCAAGAAAGGGAAGGCATTGCCCAAGACTAAAGGTTCAAACTCAGACTTTTCTACTCTAAGTCTAGGATACATCCACAGAAGAAATTTAACCACACGCATTTAACCATACACATTTTAAAAAAGCCCGACACCTTTATATTTTTTATGTCAATAACATTTCGTATGTCAAAGCCTCTTTGTCATGCTCTTTTACCTACTTAATTTACTTGCCATTTCCTTTCTCCTACAAATGACTCCCCAGATAGTCACAAAAGCCATACACCAATCTAAGAAATAATTTTTTTTAAAGTTCTCTTGCTTATTCCAGCAAAAATAAGTCTTTTTGCACTCCAAGAGCTAAGTAAGATATTTGGTATGGAGTAATAAGATAGCAAAACTATTTTTATGAGTTGGAATGACATATTCCTTCTGCCACTCAGGAGACAGGATAGGATATTCTTGCTCTACAAAAATGTTTTTACATCATCCTGATACCATGTAGTCTCTACATATAAATGCTTCTAAAAATAGCCATAATAAACGTTGGGTTGTTTTTTGTCTCTTAAAAATATTTCATAGGGAAAGCTAAAAGAAATATTTCCTTGGTCAAATGCATAGAACTTATGGCTTTCTTTGTATTTTAAAGTATCTTACACATTTTAAAGTACAACAATATAAAAATTCAAATAGTCTAATAACGAAAGTCTCTTATGCTGAATACCAAATCTGCTATATTTGAAACTGATGACAATGGAAAAAATTTTAGTTTGGATTTGCTTGGTTTCTAGGTATAACAACAGTTGAAAATGTGTCTTTATGGACACAGACTAAAAACTTTCCAAATGCAATAGTATTTGAGTTCTGACACCATGGTTACAATAACCTGCCCTGCGAACTCCAGGACCAGACATTTGCCCCTCCATTCCTCATCCCCTCCCTACCCCACCAACAACAACCTCCTGTCCCAGCCTCCCAGAGGTAGTCTTCTCTAGAAGATTCTTCTGTAACCAGCATCCAACCAGACCATCTTAAACTGAAGCCCATAGTCAGTAAGTTCTACCTATAAATGCTTTTCAGTGCCTTCTATTACGTGAGTGGACAGACAAGGACCACCAGACATTTATAGATTATCAGAAAAATAAAAGGAAAAACAAATGGGAAAGAAACAAGTAGGAGGATGGGGCTAGGAAAGAAAGGAGATGGGCCTCCCTGGTGGCACAATGGAGTAAGTCGCAGCACTATGAGGTTATCTGCAGCCACTGAAGCACCAGTTCCATCCCCCGCCAGGGAGCTTCCCACATGCTCAGCAGACCTCCCCTGCCTCACCCTGCTGCTCCCCTCAGCAGTGTATTTCAGTCAGTCTGCCTGTTCTGCTCCCCACTCTGTCTCTGGTGAATCTTCTCACCACCCCATACCTCTGGCCTATACCCCAGTTCTTGCATGCATAAATAAATAAATCTTAAAAAATATAAGAATGACAATATTAGTAGTTTCAAAGGTGGTTCCAGGAAATAGTAGAATAGGGAATAGGAAAATGTAAGAACATGTCTCAGGAAAGCTCTTATTCCAACACATGTGTCAAAAAAGCAGAGGTAAGAATTGACCAACTCCCATCTGTCATTGATGGGGCACATTCTACTTACCCCTCTCATCTTCAGGGTGAGCTCTGGCAACCATAAAATGCTCTCAGGGAAAGAGACAGTCTCCATTTTCCCTTATAATTGTAAGTGGATGATTATATTATGTCGACCTCTTGAAAGCTGGTCCCAGTGAAATTAAGCATGAAACTGGAACATTTTAAGAGCTTCTGGAACAAAGAAAATAGATATGAATAAAGCCTCCCTATTGTAAAAGTTAGAAATTACAGACTTTTAGACTTTATGTCTATTAGCTTCAGTTAATAGGAATATGTTACAATTTCGCTTGATAGTTGGAGAGTTTACATACTGTCCTGTAACTTTTCTCAGAAGACTATGGAAAATTGTTTAGAGACTGTTTAAATTCCTACAACCACAGATACACTAAGAACAAAGAGTATTTTTGGAGATTAGCCAGATGGGGCAAAGGTCTTTAAAATTAAACTATACATGCTCTGATCCTTGTTATTGTCGTTAAAAATGTGAATGAACTTTTGTCATTCTTTTGGCTGCCCAGCATCTGAACCCCTTTGTATGTCTGGGGAATTCTTGACCTTCTGAGTCTTGGTGGGATGCAGAAACAATCTCCAGTATAAGAACGGAAAGTTCCAGAGAATCACTGTTCAGCCAAGCATGGCACATGACGAAACCTCACCCAATCAGAAGTCCACTTCCTAGCATTTGAATGGAGATCCAGTGAAGTGGGGAACAGGGAGACTAGACTATTGTCCCTAAATGCAGTAACAATAGCAACAAGATGGCAGCGCTGTGCTAACTGACCCTGTTTAGTGACATATGAGATGACACAGATTGAGAAATCTAGTGATTCATAACAGTGACAGTCATGTCCTCACTTGGCTAGATTTTTGATGTGGTTTGGGCTTTATCACTAAGTTTTTGTTCTCCAGTCTTCTCAGAAATTCTGTCAGTAACCTAGTACTTCTGAATAAATTTCAGTTTGTACTTCAGTGAGTCAAAGCTGATTCCAGTTAACAATGACCAAAAAATTGTACTAGTTTCTTCAACATTTGGTACAAGGAAGTGGGGTGCTGTTAAAATGTAAAATTGAGGGGCCTCCCTGGTGGCGCAATGGGTTAAGCGCAACACTGTGGAACAGCTGCAGTGCAAGTTCGATGCCAGTCCGGGGAGATTCCCACATGGAGCAGCAGACCTCTTCTGCCTCATCCGCTGCTCCCCTCAGTACATCTGCCTGCTCTGCTCCCCACTCTGTCTTTGGTGAACCCTCTCACCGCCCCACACCTCTGGCCTGCACCCCAGCTTGTATGCATAAATAAATAAATCTTAAAAAAATGTAAAATTGATAATCTCTGACTTCTGAACTCATAAGAGCATAATACTACTCAATACTAAGAAAGTACAACTTCTAAATGCCTGTTTCAGATGTGGCTATAGAGAAAAGTCAGCAGGGATACTAGACTGGGAGGCAGAACGAGGGATCCTAAAGGACATGATAAAGGAGTTTTCCCCAAAGAGTGAAAACAGGGACCCCCAATGTAGACTAGGCAAAGAACTTACTCCTTTCCAAGGCAGCAATCTCACTATTTCTCTGCAGCTGAAAAAAAAATGTGTCATGGAGAAGTGATGGGAAATTGTTTTCTGCTCCTTGCCCTTTCCTAATCACACTTTATACTGTAGTTCATTTCCGGACCATGAAGAGCAAACATAGTCACAGATGAGATAACTGAACATTTGCTTAACCATTTCTAGCTTCTGTGAGCTTGATGTTTTAACATTTACTCTGCACGCATAGGCCAGACACACCTTGTTCTGGACAACTCCTTGACAGGAGTCTTCCTCTGAGGGGTGTGCTTTTTAAATACCAATCCAGAGACTACACTTCCAATGCCCTCCCTACAGAGAGCTCTTAGACCACAGATTACTGTAGACGCACCATAACCCCCACCCATCCACTCCCCATCGGGAAGTCCTTTTCCCTCAGAACCTACTGAAATTATTCACACCAGTCAATAACAAAGCCTGTAGGGGCCTCCCTGGTGGTGCAAGGGGTTAAGTCTCAGCACTATGAAGCTATTGCAGCCACTGCAGCATGAGTTTGATCCCTGGCCAGGGAGCTTCCCACATGGCGGAGCAGACCTCTCCTGTCTCTCCCGCTGCTCCCCTCAGCAGTAGATACGCCTGTTCTATTTCAGTACATACGCCTGTTCTGCTCCCCACTCTGTTTTGGTGAATCCTCTCACCTCCTGCACCTCTGGCCTACACCCTGCCCTTGTATGCAAAAATGAATAAATCTTAAAAAAAGATAACTAAACCTGTCCACCCTGCTTTACCCATTTCTTTTTTTTTTTTTTTTTTTTTTT